>CAHIKZ030005342.1:1250000-1275000 GCA_903632075.3 Acanthosepion pharaonis
AACTCATCATCCGTATTCTGATGAATAGAGCGTGCAGCAGAATCAGTCCAGAGATAGGACAAGAACAGTGCGGGTTCGTTAAAGACACCGGAACAAGGAATGTAATATTCATGCTCAGAATGTTATCAGAAAGAGCAATACAAATACAGAAGGATGTGTACCTATGTTTCATAGACTACGCAAAGTGCTTTGACAAAGTACACCACAAGGATCTGATGGAACTACTCAGTAACCTTAATATATTTGTGAAAGATATCAGAATAATCAAGAACTTATACTGGTAGCAAACAGCATGCATGCGCATAGAGAACGATTTCAGCAAAAATACAGAAGGCAAGGGTGCGTCTTCTCACCGGACCTGTTCGACCTATACAGCAAGACAATTCTGAGAGAATTGGAAACACTACCAGGATTTAGCATCTTACAATCTTAACAACATCAGATAAGCAGATGACACAGTACTGATAACAGACGCGGAAAAGAAATTACAAAATCTCCTACAGAAGGTAGCGACGGAAAGTGAGAAGAAAGGACTGTTAGGGGACCTTACCCATAATAGCATAATGGACTATTCCATACGTAATAAATACTGCGTCTCAAGAGGAAACAGGGAGTTCAGTCCGAAGTCGGGCGACCGGCTGACCGGCTGATCGGTTGAACTCTCTGCCTTCGGGCGGGGAGGAACCGGAACGAGGCTATGCCGGCGGGCGGAGTCTCTTTCGGGGAGGTAAACCGACCCTGTATCCATTTATACGGGTTCAAAGGGCATATTTTTGGCCGAGCCTATGGGCTCGAAGATCCCACGTTAAACCGGCCTTGTGCCACATGATGTCCTCGTGGGTGGGGGTGACTAAATACCGTTCGGTCTGAAGTCTGAAGTCTGGAGTGAAGTCCGTCAGAAGTCCGTCAGTTAGTCAGAGCGAGCGAGTCAGTCAGTCGAGTCAGAGGCAGACCGAAACAGAGTCGCGTTCAGACAATTACTACTAAACCTGATTGTTCGTACTAACACTTTCTACTTCTCTGTATATAATTCCTGTTTGTAATATATCTGTGTTATTCCATATCCGTGTTCGAGTTCCTCTTTATTGGTTCTACCTTGGACTATCACCGTGGTACAAGGAACTCGGACTATAACAAGGACTAACCATAAACTACAAGAAGACGAAGTGCATGGTCATCAGTAAAAGGATGATCCCAAAATGCGATTTGCTGGTTGGGAACACTAGAATCAAGCCGACACGGAAGTTTAAATATCTGGGAAGCGTTTTGACAGAGAATGGTAAGTGCGACACTGAGATCCGTAGACAGATTGAGATATCCAAGGACGCATTCCAAAAGTTGGGCAAAGTATTACAAGACAGGAAGATTTCTATGGTAACAAAGAAACGAATACTGAACTGTTACGTGGCAAACGTTGAACGACTTCCGCAAAGCTGAAGAAGAGAATCTGTGGTTCTACAGAAGGATGCTAAGGATATCATGAACCGAGTGTGTCAGCAACGATGAGGTCTTTGAGAGGATGCAAACGATGAAGTGACTTATACTTAACGTCAGGAAGAGACAGCTGAAGTTTCTCGGACGCATAATGAGGAAAGAGGGCCTGGAGAATCTGATACTCACAGGTCGAATAGAGGGAAGCAAGAGACAAGGGAAAACAACGCGTGACATCCCTGACGGGCTTGGCCAGGTGGATGACAAAACGTGACCTGGGGGAGGGAACTTGTTGAGAGCCGCTAGGGATAGAGGGGGTAGAGCGTCATGATCGCCCACATCCTGAAATCGCATGGCACATAAAAAGAAAGAATTAATAACATTTGCCGGCTTGAATGCCAGAGAAATTAAGTATAAAAACTACTTTTGCAAGAAATGAATTTTCTCCCGTTTAAATATTCACATTCATACAACCGTTTGTCGCCGTTTAGTATCTCTGTAATTTCACATCTAATTAGCAGTTCCTTACCGAATTCTCTGGCTAAATATCTGGCAATGGCCATACTCTGAGGAATCATCATGTCTCCATCGATCTCCAAGACTGGCACCATCAAGCAAGGCATCTCTGAAAGAAGAATGGTAAAATGATGAACTTTTAAAATGTTTATCTCAGTTAGTGTTTGAACATATGCTTGGTTTGAAATGTACGGTGAGAAAGTATTTTACTAAAAGATAAGTAAAATAAATAAAATAATCTACGGTTATTAGAAAACAGTTGCAAACACTAACAAAGAATAAGAGACCTCGAAGAGCATAACTTGCATCCCTTTCATTTCAAGAGGCTTCCCTACCGATCCGGTCGTCCTGGGTAAGACGACAAATTACATCCGACAGCAAGGCCTCTGATCGGAAGGTTTTCAGCACTGTGGACCAACTCTCAATGGTTTTTCTTCCCGGGTCCCTCGTTGACCCGGTGTTGTTGCACCTGTTAGGGTCCCAGCTATGGGCAAATAATTAACCCCTAAACTGGGATCAAAACATTAGGAAAGTATAAAAAAAGAAGATTTTTATAGTAAAAATACGAGCAATAAATTTTTGAAAAAAATAATACTAGAAATACATTTTTATTTAAAAAAAAAGAATATCACCAGGAATACATTTAACTCTAGATAAAACCCTCTTTACAAAAATACGTCCAGAAACCTGATCTACAAAATGGTTTCTTACAAATAATACATTTTCTATTCATACGAACCTATCCTCAAAATCTTGCCGATATTAAATAACTAATTGAGGTTGATATGCTGTAAAATAAACTAAACTAAACCGAATATACCGATCCGGAAAGATGCCTTACCGATTAGGTCATGGAAACAAACGGCTGTTCATTATACAATTATTATTCACTCTTGTTCGTTGTTTCCCTCCAACGCCCGATTAAATGCTTTTTTTTTAAGCGTTTCACCCCAAGCAAGGCGGAAAACCACTAGGACGCAAGGGATTACAGAAAATTTGGAGCAAGATCAGATAGGAGTGATAGAGGAAAGGATGAGGAGAAGAGTAGTGGATAGATCAAGGCAACTGGAGATCCAGAGGCCAGTGAGATAGAGAGAGAGAGTACCGGGAACCCCTTCCTAAACAAGAAACAAGGCGTAAGCCTCTACTCATGTCCAAGAGAAGGGGGAGGAGTGTGGACCGGGCGGTAGGAAAGCCTACCTACTCCTATTACATATAACACATACAACAACAACAAAAACAGAGGTAACGATGAGAGGGGGAGGTAATTTGCAAAGAGTCCTGGCTGACACTTCCATTTACCCTTTCGCAACATTAAGTTTTAACTTAGTATAAGTTACATTGTCTATTCTAAAAAGAAATTGAAGAAAATAAGGTTATCCGGATTTATTGCCATGTCATAATAAATGCCCCAACATACGTGGCAGCGAGTGTTAGTCCGCTTTCTTCCTCATGATAACAAGTGAATGTACAGCTTACCTTAAGTCCAAGCATCGATCCGGTGGGGTCCACTAAATCATGAGAATACTGACGAGACACTTTCACATCTAGCCAAAGATATTCAATTTTCCCTTACATAAATTAGTAATATTAGTAGGGATATTGTATTTTTTAATCATTTCACCCCAAGAAAGGCAATAAAGCCACTAATTACAGCCACCAAAATTAATAAAACTTTAAAATGCTTCATCTAATTACTATTATATTCTTAAATAAGTGTCTGCGATCTAAAACGACTAAGAATGGCGAGTTAATTTTTTTGGTCATAATCATTTCATTCTAAGTAAGGATATAAAGCAACTAAGACTCAAGGGGTTACTGAGTGTAAAAGAATCTTAGAAAAAACATCATTAAGGAGAGAGGATAATAAAAGAACAGGAGTTAACGAGACAGAATATGACGATTGATATTGCATTTAAATTTTTGAAGATCAAACTTGACTGGAAACCAAGTTTGCGGGAAGAGAGTTCTACAAGCAATAAGTGCGAGATAATAACTTATGAGCATATAACCTATGGTTACATCTAGCAATTTCAACTAAAAAATTATGAGACCTAACTGCCAATCTAGTAGTACGCTTAAATTCATAAAGACAAGGTACCAAAGATTGATTGATTGATTAGTTTTTTTTACAGTTTATCAACCCTTTGCATGTTTATTTAAAGCCAGAAAATATTTTTAGATTGGAAGAATTTTTTTGAGATAATAATGGTTTAGCGATTTATGTTTTACTAATTAATCCATGGATTGGTGGAATAGAGGCGGATTCATATCTAATCAAAATCTGATAAACAAACAAGAAATTGTAATGCAGATATAAAGTGGGGGATCAACTTTCTATTACAAACAATATATAAACTGACCCCTTACTATGTGGTCACGGTAGTTTCTATACATCTATATTCCAGCGACTGTAAATAAATCTAAAAGACTTGGTTGTATAGCTATTCAGTATTTCATTGATTGATTAATTCGTTTTTCTACGGATTATCAACACACAAGAAATAATCTGGATATAAAGTGGGGGATCAATTCTATATGGCTATCAATATATAAACTAATCCCTCATTTTGTGACCACAGTAGTTTCTATAAATTTATATTTCAGAGACTGTAAATAAATCTAAAACACATGCCCGTGTAGCTAATCAGTATTTCTTGGTAGACTGATTCGTATTCTACGGCTTATAAATCCATTGCAGTTTATTAAAGCCAGAAAATATTTTTAGAGTGTAATAACTTTTTTGAGATAATAGTGATTAGTTATACAAGCCTTACTAATTAACCCATAGCTGGGGGACAGAAGAAGTGTATTCACAGCATCAGAATTTGAGAAACAATCAAGAAAATATAAAGTGGGTATCAATTCTACATTACAATCAAATATAAACTGATCCCTCTACAATTTGCGAGTTATTTAAAGCCAAAAATAGTTTTAGATTGTAAAAATTTCTTTGTTGTTTTGAGATCATAATGGTTTGGTGATACAAGTCTTACTACTTAACCCATAGCTGAGGAGGAAGAAGAGGTGGATCCATACCTTTCCCAGAGATGTTTGCGCGTAACTTAATATAACAATCCCAATTAAACTTTCCCAGCCATTAACCATTACACGAACATCACATCCACGCGTTTATATCACCTGGTATTCCCACGCGGTTACTCATCTAAATAGTGACCAGTTGCTTAACTTCGGTGGTCATACAGGAACAGGTGTATCAACATGATATTACCGTAAACCTAGGTAACAAACACGAAAGTGACTGAAGCCGAGATGTAAGGTCAGGACCGATAACATTGCAGATTCTTCTTTGTCAAGAATATTTAAATACATAGCAGAAGCACCAAACAAGGTAAGTCATAAACATTCAATGGATATATGAATGGTTGGCTTATAAAAATGTAAGGTAGATGATGACTGAGCATCCTTCTTCTTATATAATAAATGTGAAAATGTCTGTGTGTCACACTTTTTCAGTTAAAGGGACACAACTTTCTAGCTTTCAATTATCTCTTTTTTTATCTATCTTCTTATATAATAAATGTGAAAATGTCTGTGTGTGTCACACTTTTTTCAATTAAAAGGACACGACCTTCTAACTTTCAATTGTCTCACCTTTTTTTATCTATCTTCTTATATAATAAATGTGAAAATGTCTGTGTGTGTTACACTTTTTCAATTAAATGGGCACAACGCTCTGAAAAATTCTTACATCTGACTCAGCCTAAAAACAAACATGAGAGTTAGAATCACAGGTGACCTTGAAGCAGAAACATGTGTTGCTTTGCTGTTGCAGCTTGGCAATGGAACCATGACAATGGACCAAAATGGAGATATTTCACTCCTAAATTGTTGTGGAGTTTCAGTATCAAGTATCCAAGTCTTGATTAACCATGTTTATCCAAATATTAAACACCATTTCATGGATTCAAACTGGCTTTGTGAGATCGCCATTTTAGCTCCCAAGAATCAAATTGTGGATAGCATCAACTGGAAACATCTCCAAGAAATTCCAAAGGAAAACATGAAGTACTTTTCTACTGACACTGTGAGTGAACAAGAATAGTCAATGAATTATACAATAGAGTTCCTGAACTCATTGAATCCTCCTGGAATGTCATGACACAAACTGGAACTAAAAGAAAATATAGCAGTTATCCTATTGAGAAATCTGGATCCTCCAAATCTTTGTTAAAATCAAGGTTAATTTTCAAGATGATTCTCTTGGAAGCAGAGATCCTTACTGGTACAGGATAGGAGAAAAAGAGTTTAAATTCCAAGAATTCCCTTAATTCCTCCAGATCTTCCTTTTGAGTTCAAAAGACTTCAGTTTCCAGTGAGAGTGACTTATGCAATGTAAATCATTAAGTCCCAACGACAATCATTGACAGTAAATGGACTTCATCTGATGGAAGCCTGTTTTTCTCACAGCCTGAATTTATTTTACATATCAGTTCATTGTATTTTAACCGACTTCATAATTTGTAAATAGAGTATTTAATTAGTCTATTTTAATTAACATCGTTGTGTATTTTATTCTTTCCATTATTTGTGGATAGTTAAAAAGACACAGCATGTTTATGAAGACCAAAGTAATTATTTGAAAACTTGAGATTACGTTCTTTCAAACGATAGCTGACCTGTAATAATGTTAAGAATCAGTGCCAACGATATTTATAAAAATGTGATTGTAGGGAGGGTTCTTCTCTTTCCCTGCCCTAACTACTAATAGTTAACTTCAATAATCATTCAAATGATACAATGTTTAGAAGTATTTTAAAGTTATACAATTTTATAGTAGAAATTAACAAATCAAAACTGTAAATTCTTAGAGTAAGGCACCGAGCCCTGTTTCGGAAATAACATAAAAGGTTAAGTTTAAGAATGTTAAATTACTTCCATTGAAGCCGCTATCCACCGGAAAAAAAAGAAAGAAAAGAAGTCAGTCCCATCGTGGACGATTTAAAAGTTAGTTCATGCAGTTGATTGGTTGTTACAAACATCCAATCGGGTGCGCGCAAAACGTTGTCTGTTTTGGTCCAATTTATTAAAAAGGCCAGAGTCTCTGCTAGCGTTTCTTTTGCGAAGTGGGAAATCAGGGTTTGACGCCCTCTGATTTGGTCGGCTTACTGATGGGGTGTATGAGGGTGAAAAACCCGAAACTCTCCGATGAACCAAGTCAATTTACATCACTGACGAACCCCCTCCAGTGCCTATTTAAATAAACTGAGATATTGTCCATCCATCATGTCTCTTTTTATATGACGAAACCGTCCGGCATTCACAAATAGGAGATTAGACATTAGAGTCTATCTTGTTTTTGTTTTTATTTACTTCGAATGATATGTTTCCATCCCGTAATACTTTGTTCAACATAACGACATAAGAGAACTTAAAACGTTTGAAACTCAGAGAACATATCTAATGTCGTTTTCTTCTCCTTCCCCGCTCCATCTACTAGTTGACTTTAATAATCATTCAAATGATATAATGTTTAAAAGTAGTTTTAAGTTTATAGTAGAAATTAACAAATCAAAACCATAAATTTTTACAGTAAGCTAACATATCTTATGTCTACTTATGTTTTATGTCTACAGTTCGTCCATACTTAGAGTATTGCTGCCGATGTTCCAGTAATTTCTTTTAGAGATTATTGATAAAAACCAAAGGGATATCAGCAATATTATTGGTCCTGACCTGGTGTTATGTCATAATACCTATTCTATTGTAATAGACTCTCGCACAGATAATAAGTAGTAGTAGCAGAGGCTGAGTGGTGTTGAGTGAGTATATCGGACATTGAAGTATCAACCATCGGCACGGTGGAGTAATGGATAGCGACTTGGATTGAGGAATGGGAGAGCCCAGTTCGAATTCCAGTCGAATCCATTACATTCACTTACGTGCTAACACCCTTGGGAAAGGTGTGAATCCTCTTTCTTCTCCCTCCAGCTATGGGTAAATAGCAGGACAGACTGGGTTCTATAGCCTTGGATAGCAACTGGTCTAGAAGAAGGAAAACTCTCAATTCAATTCTTAGATGAGGGTGAATGGAGTCTCTCTGAGCCTTGGTGGGCAATCCATTTAGTGTTGGTGTCACGATAAAAACACCCTTGATAGCCCTAGCGAAGCATCAAGAATTCAGCTATTTGACAAGATTATGAACTGCACCAATCAAAGTATTGGTGAGTTCAATCTCGGCTGAGGCCGCAAGATGATGAGATGATGATGATCAACCATCACAACTAGATTGCTGCGTCATTAACTCTTATTTCAAGTTCCTAACGTTTTTGTACGTCGAACCTAATTTAGGACGACTTATTGAAATACAAGCCTCCACTGTGAAAACTACTCTACAACATTGGCGACGAGGGATTCGTTTCTCACACGGGAAAAGAAAAATTTTCGTTTACTCTACAACACCTGGCATCTCGTTTTCAGTCCCTTTCCTACCACCATGATATAGCTTTTCTGTGTCGTTTCTATAAATATGTCCATGATAATTGTTCGGATAAGTTCTTTTCTATGCTATCTAGATTTTATGAATTTAAGCCCAGTACTAGATTGGCAATTAGGTCTCATCATTTTTCAGTTGAAATGAATCAATGTAACCGTAAGTTCTATGCTAACAGTTTCTTTTCTCACACTTCTTGCTTTTGTAACTTTATATGCTTATAAATGCTATGACATTTGTTATCAAACGTCTTTCTGATTACTCTTCTATTGTCCCGCCACTTCATAGTTTCTGTTTTCATTTTTTTTCACACCCAGTAACCCCCTGTGTCTTAGTGGCTTTGCTGCCTTGTTTATGGTGAATTTGATTTAAAAAAAAAAACAAAAAAAAAAACAGAAAAATGTTTTAGTAATAAAAAGAAATAAGAAATGTATGAATTCATTTGCACACTATCAGTTACTCAAGTCCGACACGAAAGGACATCTTCAAAGTTAAAGATCATAAAGAAAAGGTCAGAAAATTCGCTGTCTAAGAAGAATTTGGAATTAGGGATGTTCCTGTAATAGCAAAAGAGAGCAAGAAAAAACTTAGATTGCTTAGAATAATTAATGGTATTTACTTGACTACTACTAAGTCAAGATGTGACACAAGGTCGTTTAATGTGGGAGACCCGAGTGTTTCCACTCAAAGGCCACTGGTCAAAATTGGTCATAGTTTGTCCAAGCTGGTCAGAGCCTAGTCAAAGCTGGTCATGACTTGTCCTAACAGGTCCAGGCCGAAGCCAGTCCAAGCTAGTCAAAGCCTTGATCGAATCTCAGCCATAGGCCAAGAAACGATCCAATATTTGTCAAAAAACCCAGCCGAAAAATCGGCCGGGCGAATAATTAATACAAACGTAGTGACTATTTACAGTCCTCTTGTTTGGCAAGAGTTCTCCAAAGGGAGGTAATCATAAAACAAGGGAGATTACTCCCGATTACTTATTACAGTTCCTATTGAAACGGTATTGTTAGATGAATTTCTAACACTGTTATATAACGTACCTAGGAACACTAATGTATATGTCCCAATCTTCATAAATACGTTCGGCACTATTGTAAGTGGGGGTAATATGCCGTCTAAGTAGTCCACCACAAGCAGTGGTTTACCTACTTCACACCGCTTGCGAGTATTGTATTTTGTTGATGTTATAAAGATTACCATTTCATTTACAACCTCCGTTTTGGTTATTCTTCATTCAGTAACCCTTTTCAGGTTAAAACATTTCTTAGTCATTTCATATCTATCTATCTATCTATCTATCTATCTATCTATCTCAGTTCTTATCTATCTATCTATCTATCTATCTATCTATCTATCTATTTTTTATGTAACGTACCTATGAACACGAACGGGTATGTCCCAATCCTCATAAATATGTTAGACACTATTGTAAGTGGGGGTAATATGCTGTTTAAGTAGTGCACCACTAGAAGCGGTTTACCTATTTCACGACGCTGGCGAGTATTGTATAATACTGATGTTATAAAGATTACCATTTCATTTCAAACCCCCATTTTGGTTATTCCTAATTCATTAACCCTTTCTAGGTTACAAAAAAAAACTATAAAATGCCCGATAGTAATTTAACTCTAAGTAATTCATTTCGCATCCAATACTGAGTCAATTGCTTCGTCCACCGAAAGGAAAGTTGGCTCCCTGAGCCGCGCCAATAAGTTTGGCTCCCCGGAGTCGATCCTCCAGATCTACAAATCAACAATTCGCCCTTGCATAGAGTATTGCTGCCATATATGGTCTGGTGCCCCTTCTGTTTGCCTCGGGGTTCTTGATAGGCTCCAGACGCGGATATGCAATATAGTTGGCCCTGCCATGGCGTCTCGTCTACAGTCACTTTCTCACAGACACGCCGACGCCTCTCTATGTCTGTTCTACAAATATTTTCATGGAAATTGCTCCAATGAGCTGCTTTCACTGGTTCCCAGACGTCATGAGTTCAAGCGCCCGACGAGGCTGGCATCCCGCTCTCACCCCTTCACTGTCGAAACTCCTAAATGTAGCCGTCTCTTCTACTCTAATAGCTTCATGTCTCGCACCTCTCGCCTGTGGAACTCCCTTCCCTTTTCCTGTTTCCCTGTGAGCTATAATCTCCAGCTATTCAAGTGTAATGTCAATCGACATCTCCAGTTGCCTTGATCTATCCACTACCCTTCTCCTCATCCTTTCTTCTATCACTCCTATCTGATCTTGCTCTAAATTTTCTGTAACCCCTTGCGTCCTAGTGGCTTCCCGCCTTGCTTGGGGTGAAATGCTTAAAAAAAAAGAAAAAATACATTTCCATATCCACAAAAATTTACTATGCATTTCTATATCTGTCTATATTTCTGAAATGAAATATTGTACTTATTTACATTCTCGTCATCTTTATTGCCATATTCACGACGTTTCGGCCATTGTACGCTGCGACCTACTTCAAGGACACATGGCCTTGTGGATAAAAGCGTTGGTTGGATCCAGTGACTTGACCTAAAGAGTTGTGAGTTCAATACCTGGCTACTGCAGTGGTGAACAAAAACTTGGAGCTGTGCTAAAAGGGAAATAACGGAGACATCCGGAAGAGGCATGGCACGCGAAACTAGAACAATCATTCCCGGTGAACGAAATAAACGATTCAGTTCGAAATTCCAATCATCTGAAGAATTCCTAACGTACAACGTCCGAAACGTCGTGAATATTGCAATAAAGATGAGGACAACAGTCCGAACAATGTAAATATCAATATTTGCAACTATTTACTGTGCATTCCTACGACCATTAACTAAGCATTTATTTCTAAATCTACGATTATCTGCAAGGCATTTATATATCTATGACTATTTACTAGAAATTGTCTATATCTATCAATATTTACTATTTATCTCTTTATCTATTTTATAGCGATTGCTATGTTTTTCACACCCACATAAACTCCAAGTCATTTTATTCGCCTGCGATTGGCTAATAAATTACTACTACCTTTGTATAGGACAATTTAGCCATCGCAGTCATTCATTTGAATTTTTTGGTTCTGAGCATACTTACCTATTCTGTTTAGTACGAGTGTAGTGATTGGTTAATTTTTAACCAATCACATATTTTTAATGTAAGATCAAGTTTTCCCGCGGTCCCATAGGAGCTTACCATTTTTCCTTAAAGGCGGCGACTTTTCGCAAGTCGCCAGTAAGATTCCAGCCGTCAACACAAATCCACGATCTTGCTCAACGCACTCACAGACACAGAATTTCGTAACTACAAACTTAAAATTTTCTCTCTGTAACTTTCGCCAAGCACAATCAACCAGAACTTTGTTGATTTAAATCAGTTTATTCACAACACATTTCAAGCAATTGTATTCTTCGTGTTATTCATTCTTCACATGCAAACTTTGCTCTAACAATTATTTCGGAATATTTATCTCACAAGAGAAACGGTTGATTTCAATCAATCTACAGTCAAAGGGAAACAACTTCCTTCTCTTTAATCTACATTGTGAATACAAAATTATTTCATGCTTTTTGTATTTTATTCAATATATATTTGTTGGTTAACAAATTGGAGTTGTTTTTATTATAACTTGAATCCTGTACGTAGAAGAATCGTTAATATAAACACTGAGAAGCTACAATTTACTATGCATTTGTTTCTATATCTACGTCTATTTAATATGCATTTTTATATCTACCACTATATCTATAAGCAAAATACTTTGGAAATAAAATGTTCTGAATGTTATGGTAAAAGTAAGAAAAATAAGGTGGAAGCCGAACTAGTAAAAAATGAATAAAACTGACAATGATTCATTTCGGACAACAAACGATTATGTTTATTTACAATGCATTTCTATTTCTACGACCAAAGCAATAAATTTAAGATGAAAGAAAGGCTAGTTAAAAAGAAATAATATGATAAGGTTCTATCTAAGAAATTCGGACAACTTAAGACTATGACGTCTATTTACAATGCATTTCTATTTCTACGACCAAAGCAATAAATTTAAGTTGAAAGAAAGAATTAAAAATAATAACAATGCTTCATCTAAGCGATTCGGACAACTTAAGATATGCATCTATTTACAATGGATATCTATCCGACCAATGAATAAGCTGGATAGATCCGAAATAAAACAAAACATGGTCATTGCAATAAATAACAGCTAAATTCATAGGAAAGAAAAACTAGTTAAAAATGTATTTATTAATTTTACGCCACTGTTTCTTTGTTTGTTTTTTTTTGTAATAAAAAGGAAGCTTAGTGAATAAATTTCTGTACTTACTGCTTTTAAAATAGTCCCATTTTTTTAATTCAATCCTTTTGTCTGCATATTGGACGCCGGCAGCGGCAAAAAGCATTCGACAAATTTCGGCTCTTCCGCGGCCATCGAAATAGTAAAGTGTGTATGATGACATGAAGTCTTCTTTTTTTCTCTCTCTCTCTCTGTGTGCAATGCCAAAATAAACAAGAAGGGTGGATGTCCAACAATCGTCCCAACGTAAGAAGAATTTCAAAACCGAGAATAACCTGCTTTTTTTCTTTTTTTTTTTTGTTTTACTCTCAAGAATCAGCGATTTTCTCAGAGAAGCGACAGCTGAAGTGAGTCACTGAAAATTGCCTGTGACGAGCATTTGCTGCATTTACGTGTTTTACTTTCAAGGACATTGCAGTGAGTCGTCTGTAATTTCCCGAAAGCGGCTTGTAGAATTAATGCAGATTGGAACCATTTAAACAAAAACGCTACTTGAATTATCATTAATTTTTTGCAAGTACTTCTACCATCTTAAAGGTAGTTGCTTATCACCACGTCATCTCAGACTAATTGGACATTTGTTGTAATATTATCTTGACGATACAGGCTCTCCAACCCTAATCATTGATATGGAGTCCCTACTCTACAACATCTCAATTTTTATAAGATAGTATTCATATTAAGTACAAATGACAATGCTTCATCTAAACGATTCGTACAACTTAAGATTTGCATCTATTTCCAATGGATATCTATACCACAATTATGTACAAAAATGGATCATATGCAATATAGGTAAACAATTGAACTAGAAAAAGTGAAAATGTATATAATGAACAAAACTAAATCACGGATTTAGACTGAAAAAAAAACACCCCAGAATGACGTCAAAATCTGCTAAAATCTTTCAGCCTTTTAAACTAGTCATGCTTAGTTTAATTTTAAACGTATGTAAATATAGGTAGAAAAACAAATAAGATGACAAGGGTCACAAAGCATTGCCCAGAGACTCCAGTCAGTCTTATCCCCATATAGTCGGAGGCCTCGGGGCTTGTACGCACCGACCCTGTCAACCATTATTATTATTTTTCACAAGTATATCTTCTACATCTTTCTATATTTCTGAGATGAGGTATTCTAACGCTATTTACATTTTTCAGGCGGTTGTCTCCATCTTTATTGTCATATTCATGACGTCTCGGCCGTTGTACGCTCCGGCCTTCTTCAGGTGGAATTTCGATCCGAACTCTTTATTCAGTCCACGGGGGTAGATTGTTCTAGTTCCACGTGACATGCCTTTTCTAGGTATCTCAATTCCAGTTAATTCCACACATGGTCTAGTTGGTAAAAGCATTGGTAGAAATAATTCACTGACTTGTCCCAAAGAGTTGTGAGTTCAATACCAGGCCAAAGAAGAGGTGAACAAAAATTTGGAGAGATCAGTTACTAAAGGGAACTGAAACTGAGATATCCAGAAAAGGTGTGGAGCCATAACAATCTACCACGGTCGACGAAATAAATGGTTCGGTTCGAAATTACAAGAAATATTACCTGAAGAAGGCCGGAGCGTACAACGGTTGAAACTTCATGAATATAACAATAAAGATGAGGACAAAGGTCATAACAAGGTAAATATTGTAAATGGTTAATGTCAGAAATTGAGACAGATTCTGAAGAATGCCGGAGCGTACAACGACCGAAACGTCGTGGATATAACAATAAAGATGGTAACAACAGTCCAAACAATGTAAATAGTGTAAATAGTTACAATACCTCATCTGAGAAATAGAGACAGATGTTGAAGGTGAATATGGCAATAAATATGAGGACAACAGTCCAAACAATGTAAATAGTGTAAATAATTACAATACCTCATCTGAGAAATAGAGACAGATGTTGAAGGTGAATATGGCAATAAAGATGAGGACAACAGTCCAAACAATGTAAATAGTGTAAATAGTTACAATACCTCATCTGAGAAATAGAGACAGATGTTGAAGGTGAATATGGCAATAAAGGTGAAGACAACAGTTCTATCAATGTAAATAGTGTAAATAGTTACAATACCTCATCTGAGAAATAGAGACAGATGTTGAAGGTGAATATGGCAATAAATATGAGGACAACAGTCCAAACAATGTAAATAGTGTAAATAATTACAATACCTCATCTGAGAAATAGAGACAGATGTTGAAGGTGAATATGGCAATAAAGATGAGGACAACAGTCCAAACAATGTAAATAGTGTAAATAATTACAATACCTCATCTGAGAAATAGAGACAGATGTTGAAGGTGAATATGGCAATAAAGATGAGGACAACAGTCCAAACAATGTAAATAGTGTAAATAGTTACAATACCTCATCTGAGAAATAGAGACAGATGTTGAAGGTGAATATGGCAATAAAGGTGAAGACAACAGTTCTATCAATGTAAATAGTGTAAATAGTTACAATACCTCATCTAAGAAATAGAGACAGATGTTGAAGGTGAATATGGCAATAAAGATGAGGACAACAGTCCAAACAATGTAAATAGTGTAAATAATTACAATACCTCATCTCAGAAATAGAGACAGACGTTGAAGGTGAATATGGCAATAAATATGAGGACAACAGTCCGAACAATGTAAATAGTGTAAATAGTTACAATACCTCATCTCAGAAATAGAGACAGACGTTGAAGGTGAATATGGCAATAAATATGAGGACAACAGTCCGAACAATGTAAATAGTGTAAATAGTTACAATACCTCATCTGAGAAATAGAGACAGATGTTGAAGGTGAATATGGCAATAAAGATGAGGACAACAGTTCCAAACAATGTAAATAGTGTAAATAATTACAATACCTCATCTGAGAAATAGAGACAGATGTTGAAGGTGAATATGGCAATAAAGATGAGGACAACAGTCCAAACAATGTAAATAGTGTAAATAGTTACAATACCTCATTTGAGAAATAGAGACAGATGTTGAAGGTGAATATGGCAATAAAGATGAGGATAACAGTCCAAACAATGTAAATAGTGTAAATAGTTACAATACCTCATCTGAGAAATAGAGACTGATGTTGAAGGTGAATATGGCAATAAAGATGAGGACAACAGTCCAAACAATGTAAATAGTGTAAATAATTACAATACCTCATCTGAGAAATAGAGACAGATGTTGAAGGTGAATATGCAATAAAGATGAGGACAACAGTCCAAACAATGTAAATAGTGTAAATAGTTACAATACCTCATTTGAGAAATAGAGACAGATGTTGAAGGTGAATATGGCAATAAAGATGAGGATAACAGTCCAAACAATGTAAATAGTGTAAATAGTTACAATACCTCATTTGAGAAATAGAGACTGATGTTGAAGGTGAATATGGCAATAAAGATGAGGATAACAGTCCAAACAATGTAAATAGTGTAAATAGTTACAATACCTCATTTGAGAAATAGAGACAGATGTTGAAGGTGAATATGGCAATAAAGATGAGGACAACAGTCCAAACAATGTAAATAGTGTAAATAGTTACAATACCTCATTTGAGAAATAGAGACAGATGTTGAAGGTGAATATGGCAATAAAGATGAGGATAACAGTCCAAACAATGTAAATAGTGTAAATAGTTACAATACCTCATCTGAGAAATAGAGACTGATGTTGAAGGTGAATATGGCAATAAAGATGAGGACAACAGTCCAAACAATGTAAATAGTGTAAATAATTACAATACCTCATCTGAGAAATAGAGACAGATGTTGAAGGTGAATATGGCAATAAAGATGAGGACAACAGTCCAAACAATGTAAATAGTGTAAATAGTTACAATACCTCATCTGAGAAATAGAGACAGATGTTGAAGGTGAATATGGCAATAAAGATGAGGACAACAGTCCAAACAATGTAAATAGTGTAAATAGTTACAATACCTCATTTGAGAAATAGAGACAGATGTTGAAGGTGAATATGGCAATAAAGATGAGGACAACAGTCCAAACAATGTAAATAGTGTAAATAGTTACAATACCTCATCTGAGAAATAGAGACAGATGTTGAAGGTGAATATGGCAATGAAGATGAGGACAACAGTCCAAACAATGTAAATAGTGTAAATAGTTACAATACCTCATCTGAGAAATAGAGACAGATGTTGAAGGTGAATATGGCAATAAAGATGAGGACAACTGTCCAAACAATGTAAATAGTGTAAATAGTTACAATACCTTATCTCAGAAATAGAGACAGATGTTGAAGGTGAATATGGCAATAAAGGTGAAGACAACAGTCCAAACACTGTAAATAGTGTAAATAGTTACAATACCTCATCTGAGAAATAGAGACAGATGTTGAAGGTGAATATGGCAATAAAGATGAAGACAACAGTTCTATCAATGTAAATAGTGTAAATAATTACAATACCTCATCTGAGAAATAGAGACAGATGTTGAAGGTGAATATGGCAATAAAGATGAGGACAACAGTCCAAACAATGTAAATAGTGTAAATAGTTACAATACCTCATCTCAGAAATAGAGACAGATGTTGAAGGTGAATATGGCAATAAAGGTGAAGACAACAGTTCTATCAATGTAAATAGTGTAAATAGTTACAATACCTCATCTGAGAAATAGAGACAGATGTTGAAGGTGAATATGGCAATAAAGGTGAAGACAACAGTTCTATCAATGTAAATAGTGTAAATAGTTACAATACCTCATCTCAGAAATAGAGACAGATGTTGAAGGTGAATATGGCAATAAAGATGAGGACAACAGTCCAAACAATGTAAATAGTGTAAATAGTTACAATACCTCATCTGAGAAATAGAGACAGATGTTGAAGGTGAATATGGCAATAAAGATGAGGACAACAGTCCAAACAATGTAAATAGTGTAAATAATTACAATACCTCATCTGAGAAATAGAGACAGATGTTGAAGGTGAATATGGCAATAAAGATGAGGACAACAGTCCAAACAATGTAAATAGTGTAAATAGTTACAATACCTCATCTCAGAAATAGAGACAGATGTTGAAGGTGAATATGGCAATAAATATGAGGACAACAGTCCAAACAATGTAAATAGTGTAAATAGTTACAATACCTCATCTCAGAAATAGAGACAGATGTTGAAGGTGAATATGGCAATAAATATGAGGACAACAGTCCAAACAATGTAAATAGTGTAAATAGTTACAATACCTCATCTCAGAAATAGAGACAGATGTTGAAGGTGAATATGGCAATAAATATGAGGACAACAGTCCAAACAATGTAAATAGTGTAAATAGTTACAATACCTCATCTCAGAAATAGAGACAGATGTTGAAGGTGAATATGGCAATAAAGATGAGGACAACAGTCCAAACAATGTAAATAGTGTAAATAGTTACAATACCTTATCTCAGAAATAGAGACAGATGTTGAAGGTGAATATGGCAATAAAGATGAGGACAACAGTCCAAACAATGTAAATAGTGTAAATAGTTACAATACCTCATCTGAGAAATAGAGACAGATGTTGAAGGTGAATATGGCAATAAATATGAGACAACAGTCCAAACAATGTAAATAAACCAACAGTCGAAGGTGAATGAAAATGTAAATAAATATGAAATAGGACAACAGTCCAAACAATGTAAATAGTGTAAATAGTTACACAATACCTCATCTCAGAAATAGAGACAGATGTTGAAGGTGAATATGGCAATAAATATGAGGACAACAGTCCAAACAATGTAAATAGTGTAAATAGTTACAATACCTCATCTGAGAAATAGAGACAGATGTTGAAGGTGAATATGGCAATAAAGGTGAAACAGTCCAAACAATGTAAAATAGTGTAAATAGTTACAACAGTTCTATCAATGTAAATAGTGTAAAATAGTTACAATACCTCATCTGAGAAATAGAGACTGATGTTGAAGGTGAATATGGAATATAAAGATGAGGACAACAGTCCAAACAATGTAAATAGTGTAAATAATTACAATACCTCATCTCAGAAATAGAGACAGATGTTGAAGGTGAATATGGCAATAAAGATGAGGACAACAGTCCAAACAATGTAAATAGTGTAAATAGTTACAATACCTCATCTGAGAAATAGAGACAGATGTTGAAGGTGAATATGGCAATAAATATGAGGACAACAGTCCAAACAATGTAAATAGTGTAAATAGTTACAATACCTCATCTCAGAAATAGAGACAGATGTTGAAGGTGAATATGGCAATAAATATGAGGACAACAGTCCAAACAATGTAAATAGTGTAAATAGTTACAATACCTCATCTGAGAAATAGAGACAGATGTTGAAGGTGAATATGGCAATAAAGGTGAAGACAACAGTTCTATCAATGTAAATAGTGTAAATAGTTACAATACCTCATCTGAGAAATAGAGACTGATGTTGAAGGTGAATATGGCAATAAAGATGAGGACAACAGTCCAAACAATGTAAATAGTGTAAATAATTACAATACCTCATCTGAGAAATAGAGACAGATGTTGAAGGTGAATATGGCAATAAAGATGAGGACAACAGTCCAAACAATGTAAATAGTGTAAATAGTTACAATACCTCATCTGAGAAATAGAGACAGATGTTGAAGGTGAATATGGCAATAAAGGTGAAGACAACAGTTCTATCAATGTAAATAGTGTAAATAGTTACAATACCTCATCTCAGAAATAGAGACAGATGTTGAAGGTGAATATGGCAATAAATATGAGGACAACAGTCCAAACAATGTAAATAGTGTAAATAGTTACAATACCTCATCTGAGAAATAGAGACAGATGTTGAAGGTGAATATGGCAATAAAGATGAGGATAACAGTCCAAACAATGTAAATAGTGTAAATAGTTACAATACCTCATCTGAGAAATAGAGACAGATGTTGAAGGTGAATATGGCAATAAAGATGAGGATAACAGTCCAAACAATGTAAATAGTGTAAATAGTTACAATACCTCATCTCAGAAATAGAGACAGATGTTGAAGGTGAATATGGCAATAAATATGAGGACAACAGTCCAAACAATGTAAATAGTGTAAATAGTTACAATACCTCATCTCAGAAATAGAGACAGATGTTGAAGGTGAATATGGCAATAAATATGAGGACAACAGTCCAAACAATGTAAATAGTGTAAATAGTTACAATACCTCATCTCAGAAATAGAGACAGATGTTGAAGGTGAATATGGCAATAAATATGAGGACAACAGTCCAAACAATGTAAATAGTGTAAATAGTTACAATACCTCATCTGAGAAATAGAGACAGATGTTGAAGGTGAATATGGCAATAAAGGTGAAGACAACAGTTCTATCAATGTAAATAGTGTAAATAGTTACAATACCTCATCTGAGAAATAGAGACAGATGTTGAAGGTGAATATGGCAATAAAGATGAGGACAACAGTCCAAACAATGTAAATAGTGTAAATAGTTACAATACCTCATCTGAGAAATAGAGACAGATGTTGAAGGTGAATATGGCAATAAAGGTGAAGACAACAGTTCTATCAATGTAAATAGTGTAAATAGTTACAATACCTCATCTGAGAAATAGAGACAGATGTTGAAGGTGAATATGGCAATAAAGATGAGGACAACAGTCCAAACAATGTAAATAGTGTAAATAGTTACAATACCTCATCTGAGAAATAGAGACAGATGTTGAAGGTGAATATGGCAATAAAGGTGAAGACAACAGTTCTATCAATGTAAATAGTGTAAATAGTTACAATACCTCATCTGAGAAATAGAGACAGATGTTGAAGGTGAATATGGCAATAAAGATGAGGACAACAGTCCAAACAATGTAAATAGTGTAAATAGTTACAATACCTCATCTGAGAAATAGAGACAGATGTTGAAGGTGAATATGGCAATAAAGGTGAAGACAACAGTTCTATCAATGTAAATAGTGTAAATAGTTACAATACCTCATCTCAGAAATAGAGACAGATGTTGAAGGTGAATATGGCAATAAATATGAGGACAACAGTCCAAACAATGTAAATAGTGTAAATAGTTACAATACCTCATCTCAGAAATAGAGACAGATGTTGAAGGTGAATATGGCAATAAAGGTGAAGACAACAGTTCTATCAATGTAAATAGTGTAAATAGTTACAATACCTCATCTCAGAAATAGAGACAGATGTTGAAGGTGAATATGGCAATAAAGATGAAGACAACAGTCCGAACAATGTAAATAGTGTAAATAGTTACAATACCTCATCTGAGAAATAGAGACAGATGTTGAAGGTGAATATGGCAATAAAGATGAGGACAACAGTCCAAACAATGTAAATAGTGTAAATAGTTACAATACCTCATCTCAGAAATAGAGACAGACGTTGAAGGTGAATATGGCAATAAATATGAGGACAACAGTCCAAACAATGTAAATAGTGTAAATTGTTACAATACCTCATCTGAGAAATAGAGACAGATGTTGAAGGTGAATATGGCAATAAAGATGAGGACAACAGTCCAAACAATGTAAATAGTGTAAATAGTTACAATACCTCATCTGAGAAATAGAGACAGATGTTGAAGGTGAATATGGCAATAAATATGAGGACAACAGTCCAAACAATGTAAATAGTGTAAATAGTTACAATACCTCATCTGAGAAATAGAGACAGATGTTGAAGGTGAATATGGCAATAAATATGAGGACAACAGTCCAAACAATGTAAATAGTGTAAATAGTTACAATACCTCATCTGAGAAATAGAGACAGATGTTGAAGGTGAATATGGCAATAAATATGAGGACAACAGTCCAAACAATGTAAATAATGTAAATAGTTACAATACCTTATCTCAGAAATAGAGACAGATGTTGAAGGTGAATATGGCAATAAAGATGAGGATAACAGTCCAAACAATGTAAATAGTGTAAATAGTTACAATACCTCATCTGAGAAATAGAGACAGATGTTGAAGGTGAATATGGCAATAAAGGTGAAGACAACAGTTCTATCAATGTAAATAGTGTAAATAGTTACAATACCTCATCTCAGAAATAGAGAAAGTTAATGAAGAAAGCCGGGCGTACAACGGCTGAAACGTTGTGAATATGGCAACAAAGATGATGACACCAGACCAAACAATGTAAATAGTGTAAATAGTTACAATACCTAATTTCAGAAATACAAACTGATCCTGCAGAAAGCCAAAGAGTACAACGGCCGAAACGTCATTAATATTACATTAAAGATTAAGACAACAGTTTTTTTATGTTTTTTAAACATTTCACCCCAAGCAAGGCGGAAAGCCACTAGGACGCAAGGGGTTACAGAAAATATAGAGCGAGATCAGATAGGAGTGATAGAAGAGGGTATGAGGAGGAGGGTAGTGGATAGATCAAGGCAACTGGAGATGTCGATTGACATTACACTTGAATAGCTCTCAGGGAAACTTGAATAGGGAAGGGAGTTCCACAGGCGAGAGGTGCGAGATATGAAGCTATTGGAGTAGAAGAGACGGCTATATTTAGGAGTTTAGGCATAAATAGTATAAATATATATTCTGTTTTAATTTTACTTTTTTTCGCAGCTACAATTCAGACAGTCATTCCTGAATCATTAATAAAAACTAGATTTAACTGGAGAAAATTCCATGGTTTTTCTGTTTTCAATTTTCTGGAGAGTCGTAATTCATCAGTTAATGATTGAAGACAAACGTTTTTTTTTTTTTTTACCAAAAAGTTCTACGAAAATGTATTTCATACAAATGTTTGTAGCAACAAGAATTATCGTCACACAACAAATGTCAGACGACACGAGCCCGAGTTTAAAAAGATAAAAAAGATAGAATTTATTCTTAACATGCAAAAGAGTTACACAAATCTATTGCTTTCTATGCCAAATGATGGCCTATAAAACATGAAGGATATAATTCAATTTATATTAATGTATAAGAAATTACTGCGAAAGGAAACTTACATTAGGAAAATAAACAGAAAAATATATCACTCCCATGGCTTTCTTTCTATGGTGTCATGTTAAAGATATCGTGTATCGAACAAAGATACGGGACATCATTGATCTAAAGCGAAATGCCATCGCCACAATTTGACGAGTCTATGCTACAGCGAAACATGGCAAGAATTCGAATACCGTCTTGATGTGCTTCAAGAAAAAATGATGTCCATATAGGAGTGGATTGAATTAGTTAAAAAAAAAACTTCAATATCTCCACCTCATTTTGTAACAATGTCCAAATATTTGTCAGTTCATTTGCTTTTGTAATCATATTTGTTTTTTAATTTGTAAAGGGTCTTTATAGACAACCTGTATATCTCAGAATATTTTCGTATCTTATTAAATATTAAATCACCCTAAAATAAAACGAATTTATATTTGCTAAAATTCCCACCAAAATTTAAAAATCACTTTTAAAATTTGTTCAAAAGTGCATTCATTATTTTTTTACCTTCCATCTCCAAAGGAATTGACACAAAAATAAAAGGCTGCGAGAAGTCTCTAACATGGACCTATTGTTCATTTTGGCGTTCCTCCAGGTATTTTCCATTGTTTGTGTGTGAGCTGATGTTTCTGGGTCCTGTCGATATGTTACGCTCAAATTCATATCATTTTCTTCAGAGAACATTTTATCGACGTAGGAAGAATATTTACTCTGTAAGAAGCGAAAACGCCACTCTCTTTATCGTTGTATTCTTGTATTAACTCCAGCAACTTGAAACAAGCTGAACAAATTTGGATTTATAATTTGGCGCTGGGGGTGATTTGCAATAAGTAACTTTACATTATTTGTGGACCATTATCGAGAAAGATCCTGTTTTTCAATGTTGAATTTGGTACATTTTTATATGAAGAAAATTCTTTGTTTCTTTTTCTTGCTGTAACAAGATTAACCACGCAAGGCGAAGACTTTTCTTTGTGGTCCGAGCGACTGTGGTTTCAATTATCATCAGCACCAATGGGTAGTCTAAATTCTTCTGCATCGTTTTCCTTCAGGACAGTGGCGACCTGAATTCCTTTAACAACTTTTTGTCAATTCCGAATAGCAATTCCAAGGTATCTTTATATACCAGACAGGTAGGAACGGAACCTGCTCCTCGTAATTTGGAGGGAAACACTTTTATTGGTTCGGATGCCGTAATAACAAACGCTGTTTTACCACCAATCAGAATGTACGATAAATATTTTGAAATTTAAAACTTAAGAGCCAATCGCAGCGTCTGCTTATCTCGGAAAGATTGATACATGCTCATGTAACTTAACTTTTATATATGAATACGCTCATGGTGAGTTCTACGACAAGAACGACAAGAAAATATCAGTGGAAATTCCCCAATCGCATCGTTAAATATTTGAGCTTAACAACTTTAACAAAATATTACAATAACAATAATAAATATGAATCTTGACCGTTATTTTAAGAAGTGGGTACAAATGAAAAGATTCGAAATAGATAATAATTTCTATTTCACTGAAACAACCATTAAAAATGCCTGTCTTCCTTCCTTTCTCTTATTTTCACACTGAAACCAAGTAGCGTCTTTCAAATCGTTTGTCTTCACGCGCAAGTTATTTTTTTCCATTTCACTGAAGCAGACGTTAAACGTATGAGAGCGTTAATGACCTCTCTTTCTTTCTTTTATTTTCTCACTGAAACCAAGTAGCGTTTTTGATATGTCTTTTGTCTTCTTACGAGATCAAAAACGGAACAGTCTATTATTTACATATAGCCTGCTGCTTCTGCTATATATTTAAAGATTCTCGATGAAAACCAAAGAATCTGCAATGTTATCCGTCCTAACCTGGTATCTCGGCTTCAGTCACTTTCTCACAGCCGTAAGGTAGCTTCGCTCTGATTTTTCTATAAATATTTTCTTGGTAATTGTTCTGATGAGCTTTCGTCTTTTTAAAAATGTTGTTATTCCACGACCCCCCACCAGATAAATTGTACATATGGAAACTAGCTCAGGACTACAAAGAGACTCTGAGGTATTATGGAGACTGTAGTAAGAATGGTAGGTAAGAATGTGCTGTTTTATTGTAAGCAACACTGTGGTATGTTTGAGTCTGTAATCATGAGTAGCTGAGTTTAAGTTATTGAAAACTCGTTTGCGGGGTAGACGTTGATTGCATAACGTTGATAACTCTGAATAAATAATTATGCCCCCCACCCATCAACATTTGTATATACAAAAATGCTCGTAAAAATGAGAAACAGCAAAAAGTGGATAAAATAAGACGCGTATTATTCATTATCTGGTTTTTATGTAGTGTTGGAGATACGCCGCGCAGTAATACTGAGTAAAATTGTGA
>CAHIKZ030005342.1:1277500-1400000 GCA_903632075.3 Acanthosepion pharaonis
TTGTATCTTAAAAAATGATTAAATATATCTTACTGGATTTCTTCGAGGTTTCTATAACAGGATCGGACTCTACTTTGAGCAGTAGGAATGTATAATTATTCTCTAAGCTTAACTGAATAATCGTGATGAAATTGCTCATAAAACGAGAATGACATGTTTATCATTAATCATATCTAAGGATTGGAATCTCATGAAGAATTAGAATGAAGTTTATATATATATATATATATATATATATATATATATATATATATATATATATATATATATTATAAATTGATTTATTTAAAATATGTTTTTTTCGCCCCACAGTTCTAACCATGTTTCAAAAATGGAAGCTAAAAGCTACGAATTTAATTTTGTAATTAAATTAAAGACATTAGTTCCATTTCATCCTCAAGCTAATTTTGGAGTAACTTTTAAAATTACTGGGTTTTAAAGGCACAGCAAAAATCCTAATTCACGTTTCCAAGGATACAGAGAAATTCATTCAACCAGACAAGGGGTGTCTGCGTGTTCATTATCGCTGTATTTTGATGTGTCAGTTATTAGTTATGTTTTGGTAGGGGTAGGGATGTATTTTTCAATAAAATCTGACATCCGTTAAATGCATGTCGTCTGGATTTTTTAAAATTTTATTGTTAACGGCAAAAATTCTTACCGCATTTTTTCTATTTGTATATTTAAAGATTTTTGCGGGGGTGTTCAGGTTAGAATACGTTTTATTTAACTACGATTTGAAATATTTTCATTTTTAATTTTTAATATACTATATTTTTTAAGATCAATTAAATGTATTAGAATCCCTTATAGTATGTGGAATTATTTTTACATCAAGTATAAGTATGTATATTAGGTTACAATTTTTTTTTTTGTATTTAGATGTTATTTAAGTAAAATTTATGACAATGACGGCAAAAATAGTTACTTAATTTCACTGATTTAGTAAACTTTTATTTTTTTTATATATATAAACCTAGTAATATATTGTTTCTCATGTAAGTACAAAGGACATGGGTCATTCAAAAGCTTACATCTTATGGCATTTCATATTAATTTTATTTTACTGTAGATGTTTTATTGGATTCTTTTAAGTGTGTGTAGTACTAAGTAAAAGAAGATTAGGTTAGAATTCATTTTATTTATCTACAATTTTAATTACAACTTTAAAATATTTTCATTGTTAGTTTTAATAGACTATATTACTTTATAATAGAAGGAAATGTATTAGAATTATTATAAAGAAATATATTCTATTAAAACTATTAAATTAATATAGTCTATTATCAAAGTTATGTCCAGCATCGTTTCGATGCAAAACGAGAGAGTTAGATTGATTATCTTTAGATAATCAATCTAACTCTCTCGTTTCGCAAGTCTCTCTTGTGTTCGTAGATGCGACTTTTAGATTATGTAATATCTCCCCCACGTAAACATTTTTGTATTGTAAACAATATATACATTTTTTTTTCAATTTACACTAAGAGGAGAAATATATTGAAAATACTTTCAAGAACCTCAAACACCCTATTTCATATTCATTGCTAAACAAAAGGCTCATAAAATATTCCAAAATAAAAGAGCTGTCCTTCCTGACAAAACCAACGAATAAAAAAAAAAATATTCTACCCACTAACATTATCACAACTACAGCCGAAACGAATTTATCTAAATTCAACATGAAATTTGTCACAAGTACATCTAAAACAATCCAAGACTTAATCAATAAAAAAACAAAACATCATGCCAAAACTTGACGGAGGATGTTCATTGTAACGAAACTGACCACAATCCTAGGTAATGCTACTTTGATTAGCAACGTGACTATAAATAGCAGCAAAGATTGGATGACTTGGCTGCATTCGGTCTAGAAACGCAGTCTAAGACAGCCGTATAGTCTCGCGTCCATTACCATTAACACGAACGTATGTAAAAATCATATCTGCCTGCTCACGATATGAATATCCTGTAATTGTTAAATGGACACGTTTCAGTTAACTTATTACTACATACATTAAACAATGAGAACAGAATAACCAGAAATGTACACGAATAACAAATGTAAGCTAGTCTACATGCAACACAGCGCCATCTACCGTAAACTTTCTTTAAACTTAATAACTCGAAAATGAAAGATTTGCGAACATATGTTTATATGGAGTTTTATCCTTGTTTTGGCCTGAGGAACAACAAATTATAAGCGAGGTGTAATTAAAACTGATGGAAAGAAGAAAACAAAACTTTAATTGCTTCCGGTACCGATTGTTATGGATACATACAGTAATTGACATGAAATAAATAGAAATCAGCAAGTACACAGAGTTCAACAACAATAGTAGAGCTGGTTAATAAGGAATATGTGATCCTCCTCTTGAAATGCTATGGCTAATGCGCTGGTTCATAGAACATGTCAATTTCTTGATCTCTGATTTCACGTGATATCTCCACTACTGCTTGCCACAAGTCCTCCTTGCTTCTAAATCAGCGCCCATTCTCCTAAACATGTCGATTCAGAATGCACCACATGTTTTCGATTGGGTTTAAGTCTGGAGAATTAGCCGGCCAGTTCATTTTCCGAAGTCCACAAAACCTAATAGTTGCAGGTACTCCGTAGTTTTACGCGCTGAATGCGAGGGGACATTATCTTGCCTAAATATGATGGTTCTCCTGAAAGTGATCCTTTGCTCTTTTTAACCAAAGTTAAAGGTGCTCTCTCAGGAAGGCTGTTGAAGCATCTGCAGCTGTTTTCATACCGTCAGGTACTTTCCACGGACCAACCATGATACCTCCAATAATACCAGCCCAAATAATGGTACCCCTTCCTATTTATTGGCGTCTTAAGAGTTGATGACGATGTCGGCTGTTTGCGACCCAATCTTTGCACCAAATGTCAGGGCCATGAAAGTTAGCACGAGATTCATCCGGGGAAAAAAACCTTCGAGAAGTCGACCTTCGTGTTATCTTCTGCCTATATCAGGCGCTTTTGTACGTGTCTTTTTATCAATGGAGGCGTTGTCACCGGCCTCAATGATTTCCCGGCCTTTTTTCAGAAGGCGACATCGAGTACTTCTCGATACAGTTGTTTTCTCCAATGTGCCAGAAAAAGTTTTCCGCTAGTCAGATCTGGTTTATTTACAACTTTTAGAACTCGAATTCTACATTATTTAAAACACTAGAATAACTTGTCCAATTTGGCAAAAAAGCGGATCACAGAACAAATCCAGCTTCACACACATTCACAAAAAAACACACAAGTGGGCGTTACTATCCACCCATGCACAAGCATTTTTTCAGCTCGTGACTAAAGTTGGCGCCTATTTTCTGTGAGTCACCCAAAGTAAATAAATAGAAAAAAAATTCATTCACACTCACCAATGATCGTCGTAATTCCAAACGACTTGACACAAGAATCTACGTCACATCAATTTAAGTTTTAAAGTTTCTATGAACATTCAATAAACTTTAAGAAATCTTTACTCACCAATTCATTTTACGCAGAGGCCTGAACTTATTTCCTGCAAATGAATTAACTTTACATTTTACAATCTTTTGAGAACATTGTCTCACAATATTAATCAATGGAAGACAACTTCATTGAACTGAATTTGCACATATTTTTTTACGTAAATTTATTGCTTATATGAACGGTAACTTTCTAAGAGAAAACTTTCTCCTACAACTCACTTTATGAAATTTCAATCATACATTCTACCAAAACTGCATTTCTTATCTGAACCACATCAACTAAAGTCAAACATACACAGAAATCGAGTTTAATACTAATTAAACAAACGTAGATTTCATTCAAAAATCCATGCCATTATGTAAAACCCTTTTTTTTTTTTTAAAAAATATAATGAAAGTTGTTTTTTTTTTTATTGCTTTTTGTCTTTTCTCAAATTTGTTAATTAATTCTTGTTCTTTTGCTGAAAAAAAATTAAAATTGCATGGAGGATATATAATTTTTGCACGCAACCTATAAAAAATATTTTTCTCACATAAATATCCCCCTACAAATTCGCGAAAACGTTGAGAAATAACCCTCGAGTGTTCGTTATCGACCCTCGTAAGAGCTTCAACAAACTTTGTTCACAGTTTGATGATATCTTCTAATCATTTTGAATATTTCTAATGTTGATTTATCTTTTACAGGTGCAGATGTTATAACAGACTTCAAGTCCGAATTGCGACTCATAATTGCACGATTATGAAGTCACTACTTCATAATTTGGAACACTGACCTAGTGTGTTACTCATGCAAATGGCTGCGGTTTGTTTACATCCGCTCCTCTTTAACGTTTGTTGCTGCCAATGACTTCAAACTGGCCATGACACGTTTATGAAAAATAATTTCTTAATTTCTGCTTCTTCCCTTAGTATTAATTTAATGTAGGTTATATTCGACTGGTTGATCTTATTAAAGCCCACAAACCTTATAACCAACCCCCTTTCTTTCGTAAAAAGAGGCTGTATTTTGCTTTTAAATCTGAATAAATCGTTCACTTGCCAGTAATTTACGATTTACGATTCATTAAGATGCGTTCATACGTATCGATACACGATTGCAATTGTGTAGCGATTTTGACATGTTTTTCTATGTAATATCCTAAAACAAAGATTATTACATAGATAGATAGATAGATAGATAGAAATATATATATATATATATATATATGATGGACTCTCTCGTCGATTTCGACGTATGAGGTTCGGACAACCCATATTTATAAAATTCATTTATGCTTTTGCCTCTGATGACTTTTTAGTCCAGCAAGGGATTTGCAAACAAGGCCACAAATAGAACATGAATGTGGATTTAACGCTGCAGACATTGGTGCGGCTGCCAGTCGTTTTGCTCTTTCTCTGTTTTCTTTCAGTTGGCTTAAGCTTTCAGACTGTAACTTCTGGAGACCTTCAAAACACATTGATCTCCATCCTATGCGGTCACTCACTTCATCTTCAAGACTCCTGTATGGTATGTTCACCGCAGACGAGTTACTCTTCAACTTGTCCTTGTACCTAAGCCAAGGACGTCCGACATTTCTTTTACCACCTTCAAGCTGACTGTACATCGCAATTTTTGGGATTCTGTCATCGGGCATCCTCAAGACATGACCAGCCCACCGCAATTGCGATTGAATAAGGAATAATTCAATGCCAGATATTTTGCATCTTGTGAATAATTCGGCATTTGATACCTTGTCGCGGAGGCTAAGACCACATATGGCGCGTAGACAGCTTTTGTGGAAAACGTCCAGCTGATTAATGTGATGTCTGTATGGGGTCCATGACTCAGACCCATAAAGAAGAACGGAAAGAACAACAGCACGGTAGACAAGGATTTTTGTGTCTAGTCGAATACCCCTTTCGTTCCACAAGCGATGGCGAAGATTTCCAAAGGCAGAAGTGGCTTTAGCAATCCTGTTGACAATTTCATCGTCAAGAGAACCGCTTTGGTTCACTTTGCTACCAAGGTAAGGAAAGGACTTGACATAATTGATATCATGACCGTCGACTTTCAGCTTGCGCGCAGGAAATCTATACTCTAGTGGATTTTGCTTTATGCCTTCAACTTGTTTTGGAGTAGGGTGTGGCTGATGCACTACCTCAGTCTTCCTTATGGTAATTGTCAGGCCAAAGGCCCTGCACGCGGCTGAAAAACGATCAAGAAGAACCTGGGCTTCTTCAAAGGATGTGGCTACCAGTGCGGCATCGTCAGCGAAGAGCAAGTCGCGAATAATTTCGGTGCGAAGAAGAGTCTTGGCCTTAAACCGTTGATGGTTAAATAAGCCACTGGATGACCGAAATTGAAACTTGACACCAGTGTCCAAATCACTAAATGCATGTTTCAGCATCAGTGAAAAGAAGTGCGCAAAGAGGACTGGCGCCATTACACATCCTTGTTTTGTCCCATTCGTAACATCAAATGGATCAGACATCATACCATCTGAGACAACGTTGGCCTTCGGTACGTTTAGCGCCGGTACAAGGAAATTCCCAGGTTGGTGTCTGGGGCGCGGTTATACCACTAAGAGAAGGAAACTCTTACATCAAACCTGAGGGCTGTTGTCTGCTTGTTCTGTGGCAATTAATTTGCATATATATATATATATATATATATATATATATATATATATATATATATATATATATTTCATTTATAGGTGCAGTTCAATTTATAATTACATGAATTATTCATACAAAAAACAAATATAGAAGTTAATGATTTAAATGGCGAGAATACATCTTCGCAAACAATTTTAATAAGTTACACTAACCCCCGAACCTGTATATTCTCGCCATTTAAATCATTAATTTCTATATATGTTTTTTGTATGAATGATTCATGTAATTATAAATTGAACTGCACCTATAATCGAAATTAAAATAACTGATCCAACGTGCAACTTTCGGATAATAAGTGTGACATTCCTGTAATTATTGAACAATATAGTTCATGCCATATTGACGGAAAACCTACCAGTAAAAAAGAATTCTCTTATTACAATATTTGTACAAAAACGCACAACCTTAAAATTTAAAATTCAAACTCAGCGTTGCGACCGCACGTTCCAAAACAATAACACATTTCTCATAGCATTTTTTCGGATTACATCTCTATTTTCGTTGTCCTCTTATTACCGAGAAGTAAAAAACAAGAACAAATCTATTTCCATACCTGAGGATGTCTGTAGGAGCAGACGAAAGCTTGTAAAAACTAAAAAAGACCTGACATCTATAAACAGGGATCATATCATTCATATACAGGTTCGGGGTTAGTGTACTTTATTAAAATTGTTTACGAAGATGTATTCTCGCCATTTAAATCATTAACTTCTATATTTGTTTTTTGTATGAATGATTCATGTAATTATATATATATATATATATATATATATATATATATATATATCATGCATTTATATTCTCAAATTTCCCGGTCTTACAAACAACCCCAGTTTGTAAACGATATAGAATTGGCTAAACGTCCGTGTCTAAGAAAACACATTAAGGCTGTTGATTAGCCAGACAATAATGTCTAGCAAGAGTGAAAAACACTTTCAACACTGGGCACTGCTGAAGAGCTTATAAATATCTAGATGGCACTGAATAACAAACGCCTGGTGTTCACTCATAAAAGAATTAGTGAAAATTATTTCATCTTGCAATTCCTAGGAGACTGGAAAATATTTTCTATTTGCAAGTTTACTAACAGCTGCCATATGAAATCAATAAATAATGTTATCGATATCGATTAATATACAGGGTGTCCCCCAAAATATGACATCATTTTGCAGGCCAATAATTTTGGTAATTCTTGTTGAAATAACCTTAAATATTCACAGAATGTATAGAAACAGATCAAGATTTTATATTTAATGTTTTGTTTTTGTTCTGTTTTCACCTTGAGCCATGCCGTTCAATTTGTGTCTTGGAATATGCTCGCACACAATCACCCAAGACTGTGCAGCATGCCTTCAATGCAAAATTTTATGGGGATATGTGAAAGAATTGCCCGATGTCCCTCCTCTTCCTACTACCATTGATGAACTCAAGCAGAGAATCACTTCCGCACTTGATAATGTTACCGTAGACATGCTACAACGTGTTTGACAAGAGCTTAACTACCGACTTGACGTGTGCCGTGTCACAGGCGGTGCACATAGTGAACACTTATAAAATCGGTCCCATAATAAACTTATGATGTTCGACACCTAAACTGTTCAATTTTCATTGAGCTAGACTTAGTAGTTTTCAAGATAATTGCTTTTAAAATGATGTCAGTCTTTTTTGGGACACCGTGTATATGACGTATATAAAAGTTAGTGACAACTTTTTTGCTGGTTGGTTTTGAAAAAAAAATTACGGCTAAACATAATTTCAATATTCAATACATTGACGAATTGTAGACTGATAAATATGTAAGATAAATTCAGGCAAGTACAATTGTCTTTATTTCTGAGATGAGGTACTATGTACACTATTTACATTATTCGGACTATTGTCCTCATCTTTGTCGCCATATTTATTACAACGTTTAGGCCGTTGTATGCTCCGGCCTTCTTCAGGTGGTTGGAATGTCGAACTGAACCCTTTATTTCGCTCAAGGACAAATGGCACAGTGGATAAAGGCGTTGGTTAGATCCAGTGACAAGACCGAAATAGTGTGAGTTCAATACCCGGTTAAGGCCGTGGAGAACTTGGAGAGGGGAATTAACGGGAGATAACTGATAACCGACATCCATTAAACATGGCACGTGGAACTAGAACAGTGAGCGAAATAAAGGGGTTAGTTCGACATTCCAACCACCTGAAGAAGGCCGGAGCGTACAGCGGCCGAAACGTTGTAATAAATATGGCGACAAAGATGAGGACAATAGTCCGAATAATGTAAATAGTGTACGACATTGCCGCTGACCTGACTCTCTCGTATTGCATCGAAACAGTGCTGGACATAACTTTGATTTCACTAATGTCACCCTAATTCAAAAAGAACATAATTCTTTAAAGAGAAAATGCATTGAAAACATTATTACGAATTATAAACATACGACTAAAACATTACTTTACATTACATCGCCATCTTTCTTTGAATGCATCCTTAAATAATCTAATTTATATCTATCGAAACAAAGAATGCATTCTTGAAGAAGCAAGCCATAAATTAAAACATTGTGACGGTCCGCTGCTGAAGTTGAAGATAAAATCCCCAATACAGATACACACAATTACAAATACAAATTCAAATTACCATCCGTTGCCCACTTAGACATACAAGAATCTTATATACACAACTGAAAATACCAGTCTTTTCTGTGTTTCAGCTGTTTTCTCTCATTCTCTCATGGAGCTTTAATAAAAGTGAAACATGTTAGATGGATAGACGTATGTTATTTTATTCTATCATCCTGTCACATTCCGTTACATATTTGATCTGCATTTGATATTTAACTTTAATTATAGCGTTCAATTTCCATCTATCTCAAGCAGACAAATATGAATGAAGTGTGAAAATAAGGATAAAAAACAAGAGAAAACATTAAAATATAAAAGGTTTATTGCAAAATACTCATCAATTTATATTTTTATTAAAAAATATTAACTCTTGGGAAATTAAAACGCTTTAACATCTCTCTTCATCGATGTTTTATGGCCATTTTTGAAGTGTCTTGATAGAAATTTTGGTATTTAGAAATCTGTAAGGTTACGCCTCTTCAAGTAACTGCTTATCTTAGGATGACCTTCAACACGATTCCTAAGGGCCGTTAATTTGGGATAGCTGCTCAATAGGGTAGGATTCTCTTGCAACGGGTTCTCCAGGGAAGCGAAGAACATCATATCTGCCATGGTAATCTAAACAGCAATAATAATAATAATAATAATAGATGGCTTTAGCGTAGGTACGAGAATTTTTGTGTACGCAACCAAAAATCGGATTAAATCCAGAAACATTTAATAATAATAATACGGTGTTGGCACCCACTGAATATAAAACCCGACATGACAGAGTGGGCCAATATTTGCACTGGAAAATCTGCAACTTTTACGGGAAGGAAACTGAAAGAAACTAGTATGAACACCACCCAGACCCGGTTACGGAGATAGGACCTGTTACAATTCTATGGGACTACACAATACACACTGACAAAACAATCAAGGCCAACCGGCCAGATATTGTTATTAAAGACCACAAACAAAAACGGTGCCTCCTTATTGATATGGCAGTCCCTGCTGACTGCAATGTATCTTTGGAGATATTCAAAAAGTTGTCAAAGTACAAGGACTAGAAATAGAAATCTCGAAAATGTGGCATATGGGAACATCAACAATCCCTGTTGTAGTTGGAGCCCTAGGACTGGTTGGAAAAGATTCCAGTAAACTAATTGAAGGGATTCCTGGAAGTCCATGCCTCAAGGAGATACAGAAAATTGTTCTGACAAGTACAGCCCACACCTTACGAAGGGCTTTATCTACGTAATTTAATTCTTTTTTTTTTTTTTTTTGTCAGTGGAAAGTGTTATGACGCCATTTCTAACCTAAGGTCCCTGGGCGGGACCCGGAAAGAAATGTGTAAACGCCAGAAACCAAAGAAAATTAAAAAAAAAAAAATAATATCTAGACGGTTTTCCGTTTTCCATTTTCTGATGGAACTTATTTCTTAACTTTATGATTGAATTAGCTCACGGCAATAAAATATCCGTAGAAATTCTCCGATCGCATCATGAAATATTTGAGCTTAACAACTTTAACAAAATATTGCAATAACAATAATAAATATGAATGCTGATCGTTATTTTAAGAAGTAAGGGGATACAAATGAAAAGATTTGAAATTGACAAGTTTTCAATTTCACTAAAACGGATATTAAACACTTCTATCTTCCTTTGTTTCCTTTCTTTCTTTCAAGTAGATTCGTTGTTTTCCCCGCCTTTCCACGTGATTCAAACAGAATATTCCATTATTTAAGAGGTATTTGCACGAAACATTAAAAGACTTCTTTTTTCTTTCTCTTTTTCTTGCTTTCTTTCTTTCTCCATGAAACCAAGAAGCCTCTCTGTATGTCTTTTCCGTCTTTCCACGCGATCAAAAACGTAATAGGTTATTGATTTTATTAAACTAGCAGTAGAGCCCGGTGCTGCCCGGGGATGTAACAGTAAGAGATAGATCAAGTATCGACCATCATAAAGACTGAAAAATAAAATTGACAAAGATTATTGTTTAAGCTTGACGGACACGCATGTCTTAATTAGTTTTTTTTTTAATTTTTTTTTATTTTTACTAATTGGTCAAACCCAAACTCAAACAAAAACATTGTTTTCAATCGTTATGAGTCTACCGATTGAATAGAATTTTCTTATAAACAATTGTCTTGTAAATGGAATTTTTAAAGCATTCTGAATGTAAAAATAACGAAAAAAGTGTGCAAGACAATAAGAAACACTACCTGCCAAAAAAGTGAAGTTTTGTTGAAATCGGTTGAAAAATGTAGGAAATCCAATCCCATATATAAACGAACACACACAAACAACCTGGGTTTTATAATAAGTATGACTTGATATGAGTTATCCCCCTTTCATTTTCGCGATGCCTTTTAATCATGTTTTCAAATTGATTTCGTGCAAAAACAATTGTGTTTTCCAATTTTGGGCGCTGTCAGAACCACCGCAAGGTAATTTTACGTAGTCCTGTGAAGTTTTGTTGAAATCGGTTGAAAAATGTAGGAAATCCAATATCAAACGAAAAACAACACACACACACACACACACACACACACACACACACACACACACACACACACACACACACACATTACCTGGGTTTTATAATAAGTATGATTTTTGGGTCAATTATTCATGAGGTATTTGCAGAAGACATTAAAACACTTCTAGCTTCCTTTCTTTATCTTGTTCTTTCTTTCTTTCCTTCCTTCTTTTCTTTCTTTCCTTCGTTATTTCTTTCTCTTTCTCCCTGAAACCTGTAGCCTCTCTTTATGTCTTTTCTGTCTTTCCAAACAATCAAAACGTAATAGTCAATTATTTATGAGGTATTAGCAGTAGACATTAAACACTGCTATCTTCCTTTCTTTGATTTTTTTTATTATTTTCTTTACACCTTACTTTCATTTTCTCACTGGAACCAAGTAGCGAACTGATATGCATTTCCCTCTTTGCTTAGAACCGATGAAAAAAGGAAGAATCCATTATTTATTAAGTATTGACAAGGCGTAACGGTCGTGCTAACTAAGAGTGGGACAAGCGGAATTATAATAAGATTATTCAAATATATAAGAAATTGTAGCATAGCAAATAGGTCGTTTTAAAGGGTGAAAAAGAAGGCCTAATATTTAATCCATCGGTGGTGTCCTTTTGATCCAAGGACAGGGTAAAAGGAAAAAGAGAAAGTAATCAACCCATTGAAGTTTGAATTCGCAAGGCTTTAGCAGTTGAAGGTTAAGATCATACCAGCTGCAATCGACACGTCTGCTAAAGAGACTGACACGATTGAGACATGGATAAAGAAAATTGGCCTTGATTGTCTAGTGAAACTCTTTCAGAAAAGAAGCCTGTTATGACAGAAAGAATAATGTAACACCCTTAATACATCATAAAAATATAAGATATGAAATTAGTAAATACTAAACACTTCTGATACCTCGACGTATGGATCAGTTATAACAAATTAAATGTAGGGAAAATGGACATGAACAGAAAATAGGTTGGAACAAATGTAGTTTCGCCCAATACCTCCAATTGCTACAAAACCAAAACATCAACCTGAAAACTTTAGTCATGTTCTTAAATAACTTCGTCAAAACGAGACTTTCATATGGACGTCAGGCATGCCACCAAACACGTTCATAAATATCTAAAACTGTTAGCTGTATACAACCGCTTTCTCAGATTAATGGCTAATACACTATTTATATTAGGACTGTTTTCCTCATATTTCTGTTGGTCTTACAGCATTTCGGCCGTTGTGCGCTACGATCTTCCGCTGTATCTGTGGAACCTACAGGGAATTCTGAACCCTTTATTTAATCAACGGGGGTAGACGTCCTCGTTCCACTGTCCATGTCTAGAGATATATCATTTAGTTCTTTTTTTTTAGTACTTCTCAGTTGTACCTTGCCCTATTTCTAACGAGTCCAATTACAATTTGCTTTGTCCAGGGATTGAACTGAACCCTTTATTTAATTTACGGGGGTAGACTGTTCTCGTTCCACTGCTGATGTCTAGGGATATCTCGTCTAGTTCTTATTTTCATTTAGCACTGATCAGTTGTTGCTCGTCCGTTAAATTCAGAATTCTCTGTGAGTTACCCAGATCGATATATACCTAAGGAAAGCCGAAGAATTTAACAGCCGAAACGTTGTGATAACAACAACAAAGATGAGGACAGTAGTCGAAATATAAATTGTGTAAGTAAATATCAGTTGTTTAAAATAATTGTTTTTTTTTTTTTACTCGTCGACTATAGATTGACTGATTCTTTTTTACGTATATATAAGATACGTTACCTCTTCTCCCATAAAGAATTTGCTACCATCGTTATATTTTTCCAGAGTTTTCTCCAAGAACGGCAGGACTTTACGGCAAGTTTCGGTGTATACTTGCCGCATCTCAGGCTAAAAAATAAAAATGTCGTTATTATAAAAGTAGCCGTGAATTTGCTTCAGGAATACTGAACGAAAATGTAACCCCAAAAAACGGGAATTTTTGAAGTGCGTATTGCCAGACATGAGCAAGTGGCAATACTGCGAGACAGTGATCTTGAGTAAATAAACATTTCGCCATTTAGAATTCAAGATGAAATTCACAGTATCCCAGCTGAAATGTTGCAGCAGTCAATGAGGAATCTCAACAGCAGATTTCAAGAATGCATTCGTACAGGAGGACTCCATCTACAGGACGTAATTTAAAAAAAAATGAAAATTCCATCATTGTTTCTTAAATGGCATGTTTTAAGGTTTCAATTACTATGAATAAAATATTTTTCTTCCATCACTCTTGGTTTTATTGGATTGTTAAAAAGTTCCCGTTTTTTTGGGTCACTCTGTATTTACATTGTTTGGTTTGTTTTCCTCGGCTTTGTTGTTATATTCACAACATTTCAGCCATTGTATGCTTCGGCCTTCATCAGGTGATTGGAATTTCGAATCGAGCCCTTTATTTCGTCCACGGCGGTAGCTTATTCTAATTCCACATGCCATGCCCCTTCCGGATGTCTCAGATTCATTTATTTCCTTTTAACTCGACTCTCCAAGTTTTGTTCACCTGAACACACAACTTTTTGATCAAGCAACGCTCTTCTCCATCGGGCCAAATGCCCTTCAGCGTTGGTTGTAGTAATTCAGTGAATTCAATACCGGGACACGGCAGAGGTGAACATAACTTGGAGAATCCTGTTAAAGGGAAATAGCTGAAACTGGGATATCCGGAAGAGGCGTGTCACGTGGAACTAGAACAGTCTACCACGTTGGACGGAATAAAGGGTTCGGTTCGAAATTCCAGTTACCTGAAGAAGGCCTGAACGTACAACGGCCGAAACGTCGTGAATATAACAACAAAGATGAGGACAACAGTTCAACCAATGTAAATTGTGTAAATATTGAAAATACCTCATCTCAGGACGAATATTGTTATGGCAGCTGAATTCCTTCTGTCTATACCTGTGTTGTTAATACCGGATTTCAGCCGATCCATTCCTCAATCCTCGTTAGGGGTATATTCAAAAACTTTTCTTCAAGGTCTTTCTTTCCCTACCAGGTTAAAAGCAGAGACATGGGTATAATGGTTCATTAGGTGTATAGTAGTAGGAGGCACGGTGGAGTAATAGATAGAGGCTTGGATGGAGGAATCCGGAGAGCCGAGTTTGAATTCCAGTCGAATCCATTACATTCATTTACGTGCTAATACCCTTGGGAAAGATATGAATCCTCTTTTTCTTCCCCCAGCTATGGGTAAATAGCAGGACAGACTGGGTTCTATAGCCTTGAATGGAAACAGACCAACCGTAGAATAGGATTGAGGAGAGACGAGTTCGAATTCAAGTCGAATCCATTACATTCACTTACGTGCTAATACCCTTGGGAAAGGTATAAATCCCCTTGATCTCCTCACAGCTATGGGTAAGTACAAGGGCAGACCAGGTAGCAAGGTAGATAGAAATGGCAACCTACTGCGGGAAAAAATCTGCCTCGTCAGTCATGTATCGAAAAATACATGATCATCTAAGCATGTATCACGCTGGTACATTACTGACTGAGGTGTATAGTGAATGAAAAAAGGAGTAAACCTTTTCAAGGAATATATAGTTACAGAAAAAAATTGGTTATATAATTATCAACTAACTCAACCTATCTCAACAGCATTCGGTAGATTCTTATAATCTTATAGCACTCAAAGACTTAAACAATCGATATGAAGAATACAGCAACTATTTTACTTCGCAAACAATTCTACAAAATGTTGAGATCTACCTTTTTTTACCACTGAATATACATAGGATGATCACTGAAGAATGAATCAGCCAAAAGTCTGTGTTAACAATATCAAATAGACGTGGAAAGTGTCACGAAAGATGTCTGAAATATTAATGACCGCTTCGAAAGTTACAGACATCCATTTCTTTAAAAAAAGAATGTAGAAAAATTATATTATTTTATCCTAACGAATACATTAACATATTATTTATATATTGTTGTATTGTGAATTGCTATTTCCGGTGTTTTATAAGCCTTGACGCTGGTGGGTTTGATGATATCAAGCCTGACTGCTTTTTGAATAAAGATGTCTCCTGTCACTGGTTTTAAAATCAAAACATGGAAAACACTCTAATTTATTATAAAATTTAATGTGAAATTTATTATGAAATTTAATGTGAAATTTATTATGAAATTCAATGTGAAATTTATTATGAAATTTATCATAAATTAAATAAATTTATTATGAAATTTATCATAAATTAAATAAATTTATTATGAAATTTATCATAAATTAAATAAATTTATTATGAAATTTATCATAAATTAAATAAATTTATTATGAAATTTATTATATGATAAAGTTTATTAAGTTTATTATAGAATTTATTAAGTTACAATTTATTAACTTACTGTAAAACTTATTACACAATTTAATAATATATTATTATAGATTTTCTTGTTAAATTTATTAAACTTATAAAATTTAATAAGATCTTTATTATAGAATGTAAAATTTATTTTTATTTAATTATTTTTATTTAATACCACTTTTATTCAAATTTATACAATTTAGTGTGAATTTTATAAGAAATTTAAATTTAAAGTTTATTATATAAATTTAAATTTCTTATATAAATCTAAATTTTTGTATATAAATTTAAAATTTATTATAACCTTATTAACAGTTTTTTATGAATATTATTTAATCTATTGTAGAATTTATTAAGATATAAAAAATTTTAATATTTATGTTTACATGTATTATTTTAGGAAAACGCGTTTTTTCCACTAGGGTTTCTTCAATCGGAAATAATGCTGATGTTGATGTGCGCATGAAAGAGTGGATACGTGGAAATTTTAAATTTAAATTTTTAAATTTTCTTATTGTTTTAGAAATGTGTTTTGGGTATCTAGTCAATCCGATTTCATTTAGTTTCTTTTTCATTGTATTTACGTTTTTACCACGTTGGTTATTAAATATACCACATTGAATAGAAGATCTGCCAACAAAGGTAAAACGTTCTAAAATCCTGGACGTATATTTATTGTAGATGATCTAGCGATTAAAGCACTTTCTATACATTTTCATTTTAGAAAATTGATTTCTCTTTTAATTAAAGCAGTATCTTTTAATCAGAATTATGGTCTAGCTCATTAAGGAGTGCAACTAAAGAATTTTGTGTTGGTTTGTATGATATCCATTTTGTGACATAGATTATTTTTGCATTTTAAAGGATCCATTTTGTGATATATATTATTTCTGTTTTATAAAACATCCCTTTTGTGACATATATTATTAATAGAATATTCTTATTGTTCCTTTTTTTATTTTTTTACATTTCGAAGCCTTTTTTGTACGATAAATGTCTAAGGTTTCAAACAAAAATTGCGTCGCCTCAATTGTGTATAAATAAAAACATGAAGTCCTATAGAGAAATAATAAAAGTTGATTACTTACAGACTCGCCCATAGCACGACTGCGCATGTCAGCTCCAAAGGTTGGCTTTAAAAAAAAAAACGAAACAAAAAATGTTTTAAAAACAACGTATTGCTTTGTCTCTTTTCTTCTTGCTTTATTTTCCGAATAATTATATTTATTTCCGCTACATTTACTCCATTATTCTATATAGCTGCCCGTCAATTCATAACTTTTAACAATCAGCGGGAGGCTAGATTCGCTTACAAAAGTCTGTTTTTTAATCATTTCACCACAAGCAAAATAATAATGTCACAAGGAGCTACTGGATATGGTAGAGAACGAAAAGACTTTAGTAAGGAGAACTGAAAAGAAATGACAATAAAAGAACAGGGTTCAGTACGACAGAAGATGGCGATGATGCCACTAAAACGCAAGATGTTACTGTGAGTGAAAGAGAATGAGAAGACTTTAGTGAAGAGAAAGGACAATAAAAGAACAGCTTTCAGGAAGCAGAAGATGGCGATAATGACACTAAGACGCATGGGGTTTACAGAGAATGGAAGAAAATGAGAAGACTTTAGTGAGGAGAAAGGACAATAAAAGAACAGGCTTCAGGAAGACAGAAGATGGCGACAATGCCATTATGACGCAAGGGGTTACTAGGAGTGAAAGAGAATGAGAAGACTTTAGTGAGGAGAAAGGACAATAAAAGAACAGGCTTCAGGAAGACAGAAGATGGCGACAATGCCATTATGACGCAAGGGGTTACTAGGAGTGAAAGAGAATGAGAAGACTTTAGTGAGGAGAAAGGACAATGAAAGAAGTGGTGTCAGGAAGACAGAAGATAGCGATAATGCCACTAAGACGCAAGAGGTTACTGGGAGTGAAAGAGAATGAGAAGACTTTAGTGAGGAGAAAGGACAATGAAAGAAGTGGTGTCAGGAAGACAGAAGATGGCGATAATGCCACTAAGACGCAAGAGGTTAGTGGGAGTGAAAGAGAATGAGAAGACTTTAGTGAGGAGAAAGGACAATGAAAGAAGTGGTGTCAGGAAGACAGAAGATGGCGATAATGCCACTAAGACGCAAGGGGGTTACTGGGAGGAAAGAGAATGAGAAGACTTTAGTGAGGAGAAAGGACAATGAAAGAAGTGGTGTCAGGAAGACAGAAGATGGCGATAATGCCACTAAGACGCAAGAGGTTACTGGGAGTGAAAGAGAATGAGAAGACTTTAGTGAGGAGAAAGGACAATGAAAGAAGTGGTGTCAGGAAGACAGAAGATGGCGATAATGCCACTAAGACGCAAGGGGTTACTGGGAGTGAAAGAGAATGAGAAGACTTTAGTGAGGAGAAAGGACAATGAAAGAAGTGGTGTCAGGAAGACAGAAGATGGCGATAATGCCACTAAGACGCAAGGGGTTACTAGGAGTGAAAGAGAATGAGAAGACTTTAGTGATGAGAAAGGACAATAAAAGAACAGGTTTTAAGAAGAAAGAAGATGGCGATAATGCCACTAAGACGCAAGGAGTTACTGGGAGTGAAAGAGAATGAGGACTTTAGTGAGGAGACAAGAAAGAAGTGGTGTCAGGAAGACAGAAGATGGCGATAAGAAGACAAGAGGTTTGGGAGGAAAGAGAATGAGAAGACTTTATGAGGAGAAAGGACAATGAAAGAAGTGGTGTCAGGAAGACAGAAGAGATAAACTAAGACGCAAGGGGTTTTGAGGAGAAAGGACAATGAAAGAAGTGGAAGGAAGACAGAAGATGGCGATAAATGCAAGAGGTTACTGGGAGTGAAAGAGAATGAGAAGACTTTAGTGAGGAGAAAGGACAATGAAAGAAGTGGTGTCAGGAAGACAGAAGATGGCGATAATGCCACTAAGACGCAAGAGGTTACTGGGAGGAAAGAGAATGAGAAGACTTTAGTGAGGAGAAAGGACAATGAAAGAAGTGGTGTCAGGAAGACAGAAGATGGCGATAATGCCACTAAGACGCAAGAGGTTACTGGGGAAAGAGAATGAGAAGACTTTAGTGAGGAGAAAGGACAATGAAAGAAGTGGTGTCAGGAAGACAGAAGATGGCGATAATGCCACTAAGACGCAAGGATTTACTGGGGAGTGAAAAGAGAATGAGAAGACTTTAGTGAGGAGAAAGGACAATGAAAGAAGTGGTGTCAGGAAGACAGAAGATGGCGATAATGCCACTAAGACGCAAGGGGTTACTAGGAGTGAAAGAGAATGAGAAGACTTTAGTGATGAGAAAGGACAATAAAAGAACAGGTTTTAAGAAGAAAGAAGATGGCGATAATGCCACTAAGACGCAAGGAGTTACTGGGAGTGAAAGAGAATGAGAAGACTTTAGTGATGAGAAAGGACAATAAAAGAACAGGTTTCATGAAGACAGAAGATGGCGATAATGCCACTAAGACGCAAAGGATTACTGGGAGTGAAAGAGAATGAGAAGACTTTAGTGAGGAGAAAGGACAATAAAAGAACAGATTTCAGCAAGAGAGAAGACTGCGATTGACGTTGCATTTAATTCTCTGCAGGCTGTAGCTTCCAGAGAAGCAACAAATCAGAAGGGAATTCCACATGTGAGAAGTGCGAGAAAAGAAAATTTTAGAATAAAATTGATTGTTGTATCTAGCCAGTTGAACTCTAAAACGTTGAGACCTAGTTGCCAATCTAGTAACACGTTTAAATTCATGCATTCAAAACACAAAGGCGGAAAGCTCATCCGAACAGTTTTCATGAAAATATTAGTAGAAAAGACAGAGGGAAGCCATGCCATGTCTGTGAGAAAGTGACTGAATTCAAGATGACAGGTCCGAATCAATTACATTACGGACACCTTTTTTTAAATTTTGTCAAGAACCTCGATATATTTCACAGAAGCACCAGACTAGATATAATCGCAGTATTCAATGCAACCACGAGTGGTAGAGTTATAAGTGAGCAAGATGGACTCTGACAAGAGAAAAATTGTCAGACTTTACACAGTGAACCAACTTTCCTATCAGTAGATGTAACAATTGGTTCAATATATTCACTCCACTTCTTGTCAGTGGAAAATGTGAGCTTAAGAAGGTACAGGTTCTCTATGCTAATTAAATGAAAGAAGTTTTGTTTTGGAGGCGTTCAAATTTACAAGCCATTCCTTGCCCCAGTTAACCACTGATTGGAAGTCCTTTTCGAGAGAATTTGCCAGTTATACTTTGTCAGGCCTGACGGACTTGCTACTAAGACAAAGTGTAAACAGTTGTGTCATCTGTCAAGTTACATAGCTGGGAACTGGTGACACTGGGAAGATTGTTGATCAGAAACACTGTAATTGAAGGATTATAGTCCCGGGGAAACCCTGCATTAATGTGAAATGATCCAGTTGTCAATCTATATAGTAACAAGATTAAATTCATGCAGGCGAGGAACAAAGAAGAAAAGCCCATCTAAAGAGTTGCCATGAAGATATTTGTAGAAAAGACAGAGGGAAGAGAGGCCACATCGGTGAGAAATTAACAGCTTCAGGTTTTAGAATAGGATTAGTTTGTTTTGCCATGTCGGTTAGAAAATGACTTGAAGTCGAGATGCCAGGTCAGGGTCGATTATATTACAGACCCTTCTTTGAATTTTCTCAAGATCAGTTGCCATGAAAATATTTGTAGAAAAACAGCCGGTAGCCACGATATGTCAGTGAGAAAATGACTGAAGTCGAAATGCCATCTCAAGATCGATGACATTATAGACCATTCTTTGAATTTTGTCAAGATATATAGCAGGAGCAGCAGACCAGATATCGTATTAGTATTCAATACATTGACGAATGGTATATTTATAAATGTGCATGATGGTTTCTGACGAGGAAATTGTCTGGTACGAGAATCAGTAAACCTAGAAATTGATTCAATCTACTGCATGTCAGTAAAAAACGTGAACCCAAGAAGGCACAAAGAGTTACTCTCCTGAAGATTAACATTAGCCATGATGACGACAGACAGGGAAATTTCTCTGTTTGGATTAAATGAAAGCAGATTTGCTTTGAAGGCGTTAAAATTTACAAGTCATTCCTTGCCCCAGTTAACCACAAATTGGATGTTCTTTTCGAGAGCAGTTGCCAGTTTTAATTTGTCGAACCTGTCTGACTTGACACTAATGTAGTAGTGCGTTTGAATTTCGCGTAGAACAATTCAGGATTTATACTTATATTAAATCACCCGCACAGAAAATGAAATTAGTTGCTGCCCCAAAACAGAAAAGGGCGTGAGACAAGTATGTGTCTTCCCTCCAGATTTATTCAACTTTTGCAGTGACGTCACCCTAAGGCAGTGGTTCTGAACGACTGTGCCGCGCCACACTAGTTTCCCGTGCGATCGAAATATTGTCACATCTCATATATATATATATATATATATATATATATATATATATATATATTATCGATTCTCCCGTGGAATTCGACGTATGATGGTCAAGCAGATCAGTTCCCAGGAAATGACAGCCCGACAACAGCACATGAGATTTGATTATAGTGGTGAAGGTTTCGTGCAGGACCATCCACACTTTTTGAAGGGCCACAAGGTCCCCAAACGACCCTCCGCAGGTTTTGAATTCAGAGTTGTCCTTCTCCTAGACCAGTTACCATCCAAGGTTATAGATCCCACAGCTGGACCCACAGCTGGAGGGAGAAGAGTATTCACACCTTTCCCAAGAGTATTAGCACGTATGTAATGTATTCGACTTGAATTCGAACCCCACCGTGCCTCCTCTCATATATATATATATATATATATATATATATATATATATATATCTTTGCTTGGATGTAGTGATGGTATAGTGTTAGTACTTGAATAAATGAATAAGTATTAAACTGTTTATCCCACATTAGCTAAAAAGGCTTTATCAGTTTTATTGCAATTTTCTACCTCTTATTCATGTGAGTTAGGCTTCTTAACCCTAAAAAACATCAAAAAGCGGGAAAGACTATGCTCAGCTGAAGAAGTAATGAGGGTCTGCTTATTGCACATTCGACCAAACATTGAAGAAATCACGAAAAAACACCAGACACAAGTTACACACTAAATAAGTTGCACAAATAGTTGAATGGAAGCATTGAAATGAAGTAAATTCATAGTTGGGTGTGTATTTTTTTTTTATCTATGGTTTTATTTCATAACATTTAAATGTATAGCATTTTAAAAAATTGCTAAGTGTGCCTTGATATTTTCCTTAGCTCCTAATCGTGCCGTTGCTTAAAAAAGGTTGAGAAACCCTACCCCTAAGGAACTGGAGACCCTACCAGTTTTTATTATTACTTGGCACAATCTTAACAATATACAATGTGAAGATGACATCGTGTTGATGACCGACTCGAAAAGGAAACTGCTAAAGACCACAACGGATAGGAAGTTGTGGAGAGGCATGATCCTGAAGGGACGCGCCAGAAGTTATCAAGTCCTATTGTGGCTACAAGAATAAAAAAAAACCTTTTGAAATGTCCTCGTCTTAACTTAAATTCTTTGTTCTTTTTCTATAAATATTTTATGGTAATTGTTCTGATGAGCTTTCCTCTTAAATTGGGGTTCCTTTTTTAAATGTGTTTATTCTTATCCCCCATCCACAGACAAATTGTACTAATTAGGACTACATGTAGACTTTGAGGTATTATTCAAGCGAGACAAAATAACTAATCATCAACTGCAAGAAGACAGAATGGCCATCACCAAAAGAAAAAACCTAAGATGCGATTTGCATATTCGGGATGTCAATTTCAATCAGATGCATCGTCCTGGGTATAACGATAAACTACATCGGGCAGCGAGACCTCTGATCAGGATGTTTTGAGGAGTGTGAAACCACATTTTAATTGCTGTTGTTCCCAGATCCACCATTGGCAGGAGTGGTAGCACCTGTCAGGGTCCCAGCTATGGGCAAATAGTTAACCCTCAAACTGGGGTCAAAACACTATGAAAGTATAAAAATACATTTTTATAGTAAAAGTATCTGCAATACCTTTGCATAGAAAATAAAATTTGCCAGCAATAGATTTTTGTAAAAAAATAAAACAAATATTACCACCAATAGTTTTTTGTAAATAAGTAAAAAAAAAAAAATGACCAGCAATACATTTTTTTGTAATAGAAATTACTAATGCTACCTTGAAAAATTAAATTTTGGCATTCAATGACCCATAAGGATGTTGATGTACCCCTAAAGAAACAAAACAAATTAATTATTTAATAAGTTCTAAGGAACCAAACGCAACAAACGAAAAACCTTCCACTTTGTCATAGTCTTTTCCCCAAAATTGTTCTTGAAATTTGAAATTTTATATATCGTTTTCCCATACAAAGAGTGGGAAATATAAGTCAAATAAAGTCCCGCCATGATTATGACGATAAACTACATCCGCGTCCTGGGTAAGACGATACACTACATCCGACAGCAAGGCCTTTGATCACAAGGTTTTGAGAAGCGTAGAACCACCTCTTAATTGCTGGTGTTCCCAGGTCGACCCTGACCCGGGGTGGTAGCGCTTGTCAGGGTCCCAGCTATGGGCAAATATTTAACACTATGAAATTAAAAAAAGAAATGGCTTTTAATACCAGCAATACTTCTTCGGAAAAATTTTAACCCACAATATAAAAAAATATTACCAGCATTTAAAATCTCGTCGGCATTGAGGTTAATATGCCGTAAAACAAAATAAATCAAATCAAACCATTCAAATGAAGTACGATTTTTTCGTACGCATGGGCCATGATTTGGACAGGCTTAAATCTATATCATTATACTACACGTATATTTTTCTAGCTGGGATTATATTATCTGATCGACCTGTAGCTTTCTTAGCTACATTCAGTTACACTTTCTGGCGAAGAAATATACATGGTACTGTGACTGGAAAAGTAATTGGTAAAAGTGGGGGAGAGATAAAAGGGGGCGAAGAGATAGGAAAGCACAAACATAAGGGAGTTTTGCCTTTAATGTCCGTGTCCTTCATGACGTGGATGATCATGGCTCAGCTGTCCTTTGTTGACAGGGCGTCTACTCAAGCATGTGTATCCACCAACATAACGGTTAGAGTACTGAGAAATAATATCAGATTAAAAATAAAATGTATTAAGTATCTGAGATCTCAGGAAATTCCCCAAAACCCTTTGGTTCTTTAACTCCACTTTGATCCCACGTCCGGGTAGGATCTACTCTGTGCATACCGTTTTCATTGAAAAGAATGTATCTACAAACCAGTATTCTTCCTTCTTTGTTATAATACATTCTCATGAAGTCGTTGAAAAGGTCATATAAGCTGTCGCAGATGTAGTCGATCCGAGCCATATCCAGGTTATTCTTGCCATAAAGACCTATAAAAGATTTTTTTTAAAAAAATACAATATTGTCAAATATGATAAGAAAAAGAACAAATAGGAAGCTTTTATCAATCTAACATGTTTCGCTTTTATCAAAGCTTCATCAGAGAATGAAATATAGAAAAAAAGAAGAAAGAAATTCTGGTATTTTTACTTTTGTGTTGTATGATTTTCATTGGTTAATCATGCTTCACGTGCTTTCGAATGTTTAAGCTTACATTAGTATAATTTGTGGTGGTCAAACTTTAAGGACAGACGACGGGTCATTCCGGAGTGATATGTAGATGAATACACCTCTCCTGGGTATAACTTGGACTTGTCCAAATAGAATATATACTGGCCCCAAGAATCGACACCGGAGAGAAAACCGCTCACGGAGCTCTACGACCTGTCGAACTCTCTGCTTTCGAGCAGAGAGAAGCCCAGACGAGGCATGACAAAGGGCAGAGTATTGTCTGGAAGGTAGACAAGCCCGACGCCGTGTATATGGGGTCTACGGTGAATTTTTGCCTGAGCCTACATGCTCGGATCGCCCCACATTAAAATTTTTGCTGCATCGTGTCTCGTGGTAAACATCACCTTGAGAGGCTCTTGGGTATTTTACATTAGAAAAACACCAGCCGGCCTTGTAATTAACTTCGAAAAATCTGTCATTGCCTGCAAGTGAGGTAATTCTAAACAAACAACAACGTATGATATAAACCAATCAGGGCAATAAAACTAAACTTACCAAATTCTCTGGCCAAATATCTGGAAATAGCCATGCTCTGTGGAATTTGGATTTTATTTTCAAGTTCGAGAACTGGTAAGCAGGAACATGGCATCCCTAAAAGAGAAAAAATGAATGATATAGAATCCTCAATTTGGACAATTATTTTTTAATATTACTTTTTTTTCTTTCCCTATGTTTATAAATATTTTTATTTTATTTCCATTGATTTTCTGGTGTATACTCATTTCTTTCCGGGTCTCAACCACAAACCTAAAGTCAGAAATGGCATCTTCACATTTCCCACTGAGTTAAAAAAAACAAAAAAAAAAACAACATATTTTGCATAGATAAGGTCCTTCGTAAGGCATGGGCTGTACTTGTGAGTACATTTTTAAAATTTTTTTTTATTTCTTTGGTACCAGGGATTCCTTCAATGAGTCTACTGGAACATTTTCCAATCAATCCGAGTGCTCCAACTACAACTGGAATTGTTGATGTTCTCATGTGACACATTTTTGAGATTTCGATTTCAAGGAATTCTTGATGATACTATTATTATTGCTGTTGTTGTTGATGTCGTTACCGTTTCTACTACAACAACAACAATAATAATAATATAAATATAATAATAATTATAATAATAATACTAAAATAGAATCTCAACATCATTAATTGGGCCTTAGCTGGCATTAATCAAAAGGGTGTCAAATCGAGAAAGTTTCCCACTTGCCACCTCATGCATAATCCTAAGGCCGATGTTTATAGTCTATACGTACCCAGATGCGAAGGAGGTAGAGACTTAGTTCAACTAGAACTGTCTTACCAAACTACAACAGTCTTTGAAGCTACCTGGAAACTACAGAAGAGTCGCTGATGATTTGTGTCGAAGAACATGAAATAAATAAGAAAATTTATTCCCTATTAAAGGAAAGCAACACATACAAAATTGAAATTTCAAATGAATAAAGAAGTGTAAATAAACCATAATACACTTGTCTTGGAGCGTGGCTGTGATGTTGTTGCGTAGAAGTAGAACACATGTCAGTTCAGATTCTCCTGCTAGCAGGTCCAACTACATGAGAAAGTTGGACTTTAATTAAGTCCAAAGAATGCAAAGAAAACAAACAAAACACAAGACCGATAATATAGGTATACAAATATATATATATATTAATAATAAGTTACATGGAAACAGTTACAAAGGACAAAGTGTGTGTGTGAATATTATATATGTGCGTGTGTGTGTGTGTATTGTGCTTAGCGTGTTCCCAGCATTTGGGAAACGCTATCTCTCTGTGAGCGTTCACATCTTCGAGGTAATAAGGCTGAAAGCCCGAGGAAAAAGAGGTGTCGGCGCAAAGGCCTGAGGGAAAAAAAGAGAAAGAGGCGAAGGGTCAGCGGCTATTTATAGCCAGGGAAGAGAGACCCCCTGGTGAAAGGGTTAACGAACTGAAGGAGGAGTTAACTCCGACACACTTATTACAGCAGCAAATGACCTAAAAATGAAATCAAAAGCAAATGCATTAGTCCAAATGAAGAAACGATGACAAGTAAAACCTTTTTCAGTGGTTACATAGTGGGGGATTAAAAGCTGAAACTGGAGATTTTATTCTTGTTTTATAGGATCAATGCTTGGTAACTAGGAATTACCAAGCAAAGATACTGAAAAATTGTGTTACCCCGAAATTCAGATTCTGTGATAAGTATCCAGAAACAATTGATCATCTTGTATCAGGTTGCACGGTATTAGCAACCACTGAATATAAAACTCGATATGACAGAGTGGGTTCTGGAAAATCTGCAACTTTTATGGGAAGAATCCTGCAAAAAACTGATATGAACATCACCCAGATCCGGTTACAGAGATTGGACCTGTAACAATTTAAGGTACTTTACAATACACACAGAACAATCAAAGCTAATGTCCCAGACATCGTGATTAGAGACCACAAAAAAAGAATATGCTTTCTTATTGGCATGATAATTCCTGCAGATTGTAATGTATCTTTGAGGATCTTCTTGAAAATGTAAAAAAAAAAAATAATGATTGTTGTTGTAATCTGGGCCCTCGATTTGATTGAAAAAGTTTCCGATAGACTTATTAGTGGTTCATGCCTTAAAGAAATTGTACTCACAAGCACAGTCCACACCTAACGAACGGCTTTATCTGTGCAAAATGTCTAGGATTTAAGATTGTCAGCCCTGGTTCTGACATGATTATACAACAGAAAACAAATCCGCCGATAGTGTGGAGTAATACTTACACTGGACAATGTGCAAACACTTTGGAAAAGATGTTAATAAACACTGGTATGAACATCACCTCGCACCGGTTACAGAAATAGAAGACATTACAATTCTATGGGATTACACCATCTTTACTGTTATAGTGGAACACACCTATTCTATAGTTAATAGACTCTCCAACCTATAATAAGTAGGAGTAGTAAGAGTAACGAGAAAGTCGCTCAGTGGGTCGGTCAGTCAGTCAGTCGATGCCGGACGACCGTTAGTCGGATACTAAAGTATCAGCGACCACAACTAGATTTACTCTGCGTCATACCTATTATATGAAGTTCCTAACGTTTTGTACGTCGAACCTATTTTAGGATCGACTTAGTACAAATACAAGCCTCCACTGTGAAACTACTCTACAACATTTACAGACAAATAGGCCGCACATAATAGTCAAAATCCGAAAAAAAGAAGAAAAGAAAACTTGCCTACTAATTGATACGGCTTTTCCAGCAGAATGTAACATAGCAACCAAGGAATTTTTAAAAACTATCGAAGTATAAGGACCTAGAAATGGAAATAGAAAAAATGTGGAAATTGAAAACAAGAATAGTACCAATCAGAGTAGGTGCGCTTGGAATGATAAAAAAAGAATACAACACATTAAAAAAAATCCCTGGAAATCCCAGTTTAAGAGGAGTACAAAAATTCTCTTGACGAGTCCAGCCCACATACTAAGAAGAAATTTGTCTATGTAACGCTAGTGATGTTATGGGAGTTAGAAAAACAAATCACGAAATGTAGCCATAACAACACACCTGCCTTAAGTCTTTCGGCAGACTTGATAGGTAGTGTGACCATAACAGAAATAGAAATATTAATAATAATAATAATAATAATAATAAGTGGTAATTGTACTTATTCCCAATTGATATACGTCGCCCAATGTACCAAACTTGGCTTGAAACGGAAATATCAATTTTGGCGTTGTGAGCAAAAAGAACATGGCTCCATAGTAAAAAGTCTGGCACTAAATCAACTAGCGCCCAGACAACTGAGCCAAAACCTACCAAATTGCCCAAGCTAATTTCTTTATATGCTTGACTCTGATGTCTAATTCATAGCTTGGATCTTGGGCTGCCCCACTCTCTAAAGTCCTTACATTCTGATTTATTAAAATTGATAGTTTGTCCTTTCTTCTCCCTTTCCTTTCTTACCTTGTCTAGTAGTACTTGCAGTTTTCGTTCTCTGTTTGTCATAATGAGAACAATCTAACCCAGTGGATTAAATAAAGAATTTAGATTTTCCAAAATGTTGCCAAATACAAATGTAACCTTAAGAAGGTCGGAGAATAGAACGTTAGGAAGAAATAACGGTTGGTCTGAATCGAATTCATTATCATTAAGGAACCTTCAAACTAATAAAAGTTGATTTGTATTGAACCCATTATTCATGATATCAAAATAGATTTTGCACTCTGTATCACACTAAACCTTCAGAGAAGCTTGGTGCATCAGCGAATTGATCCGTAAGGAGTACTCCTAGCCACCAGATGCATATTCACGCCTTCAATGGATGTCCGTGTTCGGCCCAGCTGGTAGAAAGATACCCATATACGCGCATCAACCAAGAGAGAAAATGAGTGTTTTGTTCAATTTTTTATTACAATTTCCCCCAAGCCATTAAAATACAAGAGTTATTGTATGTGAGAGAATATGAGAAAAAACATTAGTAAGGGAAGAGAAACAAAAATTAAGAAGACAAAAGATAACGATTGACATTGCATTTAAATTTCAGAAGATCAAATTGAGAATATGAGAAAAAGAAAACACTATTAAGGAGAGAGGACAATAAAAGAACGAGAATTAAGAAGACAAAAGATAACGATTGACATTGCATTTAAATTTCAGAAGATCAAATTGAGAATATGAGAAAAAGAAAACATTATTAAGGAGAGAGGACAATAAAAGAACGAGAATTAAGAAGACAAAAGATAACGATTGACATTGCATTTAAATTTCAGAAGATCAAATTGAGAATATGAGAAAAAGAAAACATTATTAAGGAGAGAGGACAATAAAAGAACAAGAATTAAGAAGACAGAAGATTACGATTGACATTGCATTTAAACTTTTGAAGATCAAATTGAGAATATGAGAAAAAGAAAAAACTATTAAGGAGTGAGGACAATAAAAGAACAAGAATTAAGAAGACAGAAGATAACAATTGACATTGCAAGTTCGTCTAATACACCAGGTCTATCGTTCTGACAAGACCTCTGATGGAGAGGTTTTGAGTCAACTTACACCTTCAAAAATGTAAATGCAATATCAATCGCCTTAACAGTTTGTTCTTTTATTGTCCTCTCTCCTTAATAGTAATGTTTTTTCTCATATTCTCTAACACCCTGTAGCCCAATGCATTATAGTGGCTTTATAGCCTTACTTGAAGTGAAATGATTAAAAAAAAAAACACGAGACAGATATGTACATTAATGAGCAGTTTTTCTTCCAAGTTTATTTCTTCCTGGAATAAAGAGGTTTGCTTACTTCACGTACGGAAGGCCAAAATTGGTCAACTGAAACGTTGCACAAATAACTATAAATATACAATGATGAAATTTGAGTGTCCATACAATGTTGCTTATGTTACTTCTGTTGCATTAACTGAGCCGGTATGAAAGCACCTGTTAGGGGGTCTCAGCTCTGGCCAAATAGTTGACCTCCAAACTTGGGTCAGAGCACGATGAGACTATAAAGAAAAGTATAGTAAAAATAACAGCAATATATTTTCATAGTAAAAAAAATACCAGCAATACATTTTTGTAAAAAAATAAAAATAAAATTCAAACAATTCATTACTGTAAAGGAAAAAAATATATTACCAGAAATATATTTTTTAAAAGAAATTGCTTATGCTCTCAAGAAAATTAAATTTCTATCTGAAATGACCCATAGAGAGTTTATATGCTGCTAAACAAACATAAACTTGGTCGACAGGTCGAATTACGTTGTCTTGTTTATGTTGTTCTCTCTCCAAAGATGCTCACTGCAAATTATCACAGAAAGTGTAGTGTTATACTATTCACATTCCAGATATAGTCCACCATACCAGATTTTTTTTTTCATCATACTTATCATAAAACGCATGTTTGTGTGTGTGTGTGTGTGTGTCTGTACGTTTATATATTGGATCGGATTTCCTACATTTTTCAACTGATTTCAACAAAACTTCACAGGACTACGTAAAATTACCTTGCGGTGGTTCTGACAGCGCCAAAAATTGGGAAAACACAATTGTTTTTGCACGAAATCAATTTGAAAACACGATAAAACACGATTCTGTCGCCAGAATGAAAGGGGGACAACTCATATCGAGTTATACTTATTATAAAACCCAGGTTGTTTGTGCGTGTGTGTGTGTGTGTGTGTGTGTGTGTGTGTGTGTGTTCGTTTATATATGGGATCGGATTTCCTACATTTTTCAACCGATTTCAACAAAACTTCACTTTTTTTTTGGCAGGTAGTGTTTCTTATTGTCTTGCACACTTTTTTCTTTAATTTTAACATTCAGAATGCTTTTAAAATTCCATTTACAAGACAATTGTTTATAATAAAATTCTATTCAATCGGTAGACTCATAACGATTGAAAACAATGTTTTTGTTTGAGTTTGGGTTTGACCAATTCGTAAAAAAAACAAAAAACAAAAAAAAAAAAACTAATTAAGACATGCGTGTCCGTCAACCTTAAACAATAATCTTTGTCAATTTTATTTTTCAGTCTTTATGATGGTCGATACTTGATCTATCTCTTACTGTTATATCCCCGGGCAGCGCCGGGATCTACTGCTAGTATATATATAAGGTTCTTTTATTCTAAGGTCTGCCTTTAAGAAGAGATTCGAATATTTTATCTGAATTAAAATGAAATATATTTAAAAGAAAGCAAGTCGAGAAAGAACAAATTATACCCTTTTGTTTTGAAGTTGTAATAAGCAGTCGTTAGAGTAAGCCTGCTCATTGGACAAAATGAACTCCCTTACACTGACGTCATAGTTGCCTATATAAGGCGAAAAACACGAACAGAACGTTTTTTGTTTTTGTCTAGCACTCACCGTGTCATCTACAAGAAGGTATGGACAACCTATGCTAAATTGTTTCTAGAGCATGTTTCCATGCTTGGAGTTATACCTAGAGACGTTTAAAAGGATTATTATAAGTCAACAGAGCACCAATGTCTGCAAAACGTTTTATTTCTTTACACTAGGCCTTCAGTTTTTCTTCACCGATATAGGTTGCCACCCAAAGCTATAGGACCCAGCGGAGACAAACGGCACTTCTCAAGTTTTGTTATTTTCCTACACCGGTTGCAATCCAAGGCTATAGAACCAAGTCTGTTCTGGTGTTTATCCATAGCTGGGGGAGACAATTGGCACACCTTAGGTTTTGAATTCAGAGATGTCCTTCTCCTACACCAGTTGCCACCCAATGTTACAGGACCGGACTGACCTGCTATTTACCCATAGCTGGCGGGGGTGCAGAAAAACGACCCTCTTCAAGTTTTGTAAATCAAAGTTGTCCTTCTCCTGAACTGGCTACCATCCAATGCCCTGCTATTTATCCATAGCTGGGGAGGAAAGAGATGAATTTATAGCTTTCCAAGGGGTATTAGCACGTAAATGAATCTAATGAACTCGAACGGAATTCGAACCTGGCCATCCCGTTCCCACACATCGAGTCGCTATCCATTACTCCAACGCACCTACATCAACTTGGTATCCATGCTGATGACACGTGTATTTACTCTTGTTTCGCAAGTAATTCTGATCAGTTCGATAAGGTCAAATTAATAGCTGATCCCAAAAACGACGTGCAGTATGTTGTTAACTGGGGCAAAGAATGGCACGTTAAATCTAAAACAAAACTGTCTGCTATTAAGCATATATGAGAGACCTTTCTACCTTCCATTACATGGCTGATGCTAATCTCCTGGAAAGTGACTCGTTGTGCCTTTTTAAGTTAACATTCTTAAGTGGAAAGACTATATTGAAGCCACTGTTAGGTCAGCTGCTAAAAACGTTTACTGTGCCGTATTATTTTTTCTCTCCAGAATCTATCTTACATATCTATGAGTCTGTTAACCGTCCCTGCATACAATATTTCTGCTACATATGATCCAGTATACCTTCTATATATTTAGAAATTCTTGATAAAAATCCAAAGAAGAATCAGCAATATTATTGGTCTTGACCTGGCATGTCAACTTCAGTCACTTTCGCACCGCCATAATGTAGCTTCCTTGTGCTTTTTTCCATCAATACTTTCATAGTAATTGTTCTGATATACTTTCCGCTATGGCAGCTAGACTTTATGAATTTAAGGGCAGTACAAAAATGGCGGTAAGGTTTCATCAATTTACAATTGAAATGGCCAGATACAACCGCAGGTTCTATGCTAATAGGTTCTCTCTTTCTTCTCTCACACTTTAAGGAACTCTCTTCCGGCTTCTTGCTTCCTTGTCAATGTTGATCTTCAAAAGTTTAAATGCAATGTCAATCGTTATCTTCTGTCTTCTTAATTCCTCTTCTTTTACTGCTCCCTCTTCTTAATAGTGTTTTCTTTTTCTCATATTTTCTAACACTTCTAATTCACTCCTAATTTCTCTGCTAACAGTTTTTTTCTTTCACACTACACCATGCTTTCCATTAACTTTAATGTCCAAATATTTAAATGCAATGTCAATCGTTATCTTCTTGATAACTCTTCAATTGTTCTCACTCTTTAATAATATTACTGTTTTCTAATTCTTTCACAACCAGTAACTTCTTGTGTCTTAGTAACTTTACTACCTTGCTTTTTTGTCCCATTACAGACAGTTATTTGCCATACGCGATACGCGATCATGTATCTTTCGATACATGACTGATGAGGCAGATTTTTTCCCGCAGTAGGTTGTCATATCTTTCTGCGGTAGATCAATTGCCATGCAAGGCTATAGAACCCAGTCTGCCCTGCTATTTACCCATAGCTGTATGAAGAAGAAGAGGATTTATACCTTTCCCAAGGTTATTAGCACGTAAGTGAATGTAATGGATTCGACTTGAATTCGAACTCGGCTCTCTAATTCCTCAATCCGATTCTACGGTTGTTCTGTTGCTATCAAAGGCTATAGAACCCACTCAGTCCGGCTATTTACCCATAGCTGGGGGAAGAAAAAGAGTATTTGTACCTTTCCCAAGGGTGTTAGCACGTAAGTGAATGTAGTGGATTCGACTAGAATTCGAACTCGGCTCAACGATTTTGTAATCCTAGCCGCTAACCATTACTCAACGGCTCCTCTGTCACATTACTGCATTAAATTTACACAGCTTGAACGAAGGTGTATATAACAAATAAAAGTTTTAGTTTGAGCTGAGTGGTTTTATTTATCTGGAGAAAAAGGGTCCATATTTGAAATTTAAGCTTTGGAACTGCCTTCATTTTTATGCATAAATGTAATTTTCCTCTTCTATGACTGGATGAAAAGATTTTATCTGGGACAATCTGTTGCTTTTAATTCTCTACCATTAAACAGCAATAAAAAAAAACCCAAGAACTTACTTGCTTTGAATGTGTTCCAGTCGTCAAAGTCTATCCTCTTATCATTATAAGCGATGTCTGCGACAGCAAATAACATTCGAATAACTTCAGCTCGGCCGCGGCCATTGAAATAATACAGGGTATAAGAAGGCATTGGTGAGTTCGATTGCAAAATTCTTTTCAGTTATCGGAAAATTCTGTCTCTGAAGAAGGACACTGGCATTATAGAAACATGGAACGCACCGGCTTATATAAAGTCTTAAACACCTATATATGTATGTATGTATGTGCGTGTGTGTGTGTGAATAAGAAAATTAGCTAGGTGTCCTTGTTTATTGAGGCGTGAGGTCTGCAACTGCAGGCTTGCTGATTGGCTTGTATGTCACTAGGTTCAAGTAATTATTTACCTGTACGACCCTGCATGTCTTTGTATGAGGTATTCTTACAGACAGGTGACAGCTGATTAAAGTGTTTTCCTAATTCATAGTACGGATGTCCAAACGGATATAAAATTACTGATATCTGTTATCACCGGATAATTATCTAAAAAAAAGTGTTGAATCATCTGAATAAAACAACATCCCAAAAGCTCAAGGGGAAATAATCTGATCATTGAGTAACAAAGCCTCAATCAATACTAAATGTATACGTTCTCGTTATGAAAAAAAAAAAGGCGGCGAAAATGACTGCTAGTCATTTTTTCCCGATGATTGAAACCGCGGTATTTAATAATAAATTTTCAGTCGCAGTCAAAGAAAGCTAGGACAAAACAAAATAGCTATTTTTTAAATATTCTAAAATTATATATATATATATATATATATATATATATATATATATATATATATATATATATAGTGAACATTGAAGTCAACACTCAGAGGCGACAGGCTGTTTCATGCTGGGACGCAATCCATTCGCGGCCTGACGATTGCGTCTATCATGAAACAGCCTGTCGCCTCTGAGTGTTGACTTCAATGTTCACTTTTATATTTATATTTACATACGCCCTATCGCTGATATTGAGCACCTTATCCCATAAATATAGCTCACCTTAAACTATATATATATATATATATATATATATATATATAAAAATATTAGTGGTAAATATACACATACATATGCAAAATATATAGATATATATACATAGGTGCATACACATACATGTATATTTTTTGTATAAAAAAAAATCCAAGAGGATAGAATCCAGGTAGAACTCAATGTCCAGGACAGAGTAAGGATATAATAAAAAGGCTTAAACACTAATATTCCATGGTCATAATTTATTCCATTGGAATCGTAAATACAATCCAATTCATCAGACCTACAAATTCAAAAAGAAAACAGAAAAAAACAACTCCGGAAATAAAAACAGAATTTAGAGAGAGTGTAAGTATGAAGTATGAAGAGGAGGGAGATGAAACCTTAACAGAGAGAATATTAGGAGAGGTGGGTGGAAGGGGTTTAAGTAAGCGAAATATGAATGTTGTCGGATGTCTAATGCATAAAGATACATTGTTATATATATATATATATATATATATATATATATATATATATATATATATATATATATGTGGAGGCACGGTGAATAGTGGCTTGGATTGAGGAATCGGAGAGCTGAGTTCGAATTCCAGTCGAATCCATTACATTCACTTACGTGCTAATACCCTTGGGAAAGGTATGAATCCTCTTCTTCTCCTTCCAGCTATGGGTAAAATAGCAGGACAGACTGGGTTCTATAGCCTTGGATGGATGGCAACTGGTCTAGAAGGACAACTCTGAATTCAAAACCTGTGTGTGGATGGTTCTGTACAAAACCTTCACCACTATAATCAAATCTCATGTGCTGGTGTCGGGCTGTCAGTTCCTAGGAACTGATCTGCTTGACCCTCAAGCATCGAAGTCGACGGTAGAGTTGAGTATATATATATATATATATATATATATATATATATATATATATATATATATATAATTATTTATTTAAAAAAATTTATAACATAAATATGTTATAAAATCACTACAAAAATAGCCATTTTGTTTCAACACCCCCGGTGTCTTATCAAGCGATGATGTTGAATGTAAAATAAATGCTTTTAAAATTGTTGGTTATTGGAATTCATTCCGTATAAACCAATCATATACTTGTATGTATATATATATAGGGGTATCTCCACAGAAACGCGAAACCTATGGTTTAAAATGAATCTTTAAAAGTGAAAAATCTTTCTTAAAGCTTTTATTTTAATTTTAATTTCAGGCTAATAGATTAAATTTAATATTTCCTGCAAACAAAATACTTTTCTGTATTTCAAAACTAATTTAAATTGACTGGAAGGATTTTTTTTTTTTTTAAATCGCTAAAATTGGTTGATTTTATGCCAAATTTTAGCCATCTCAATGTAATTTATAATTTACTGAAACTTTATTTGTGGAATATGAGCAAATTTAAAGTTTAATTGATCTGTTTTGAAACAAATATTACTTTTAGTTTAAAATATGACAGATTTACTTTTTTGGCACAGAGTCTACTTAAGGCGCTTACAGCTTAACTGACAGACAGAAGATTACCTAATTTTTTCCACGGGGGACATATCTGTAAAAAATTAATTGAATAATATAACGTGAACGCTTTTTATATATAATTTTTAACAACCTAGTAATCTTTAAAATTTAGGAAAATATTCTTCGTAATCTAATGTTTTACTGAATTTTAAATATTTGGCTTTAAATTTATTATAGTTATCACATGTATTTTCTTAATAATGTCGGTCATGGACGTCTTTATTTACAAAAATCGACCCGTTTATGTACAAAAACGAATTCAAAATACTTTTTAAAATATTGGAAGTCATTGAATTGTAGTAAGCTTTTCCATTTATGACTATTAAATGTAATTCTTACTTAATAACAATATCACTTTATAAATTATTCTAATTAAAGTTTTTTTTTTTTTAAATGAAAACAATTCTTGTAAAAATTTCTAATTCATCGAATTTTCTTTTCTTATTCATAAAAGCAATTAAAATCTTTTCTAATTGAATAATGTTTTAGTTTTATTGTATTTTTATTTTACAATTCAGAATAGATTTACGGCAACTGTCTGCCTTGTTTTATAAAAACATATCGAAGATTTAAAATCTCCAAGGATTTCTGTGTATAAATAATATAAGCATTAAGTTAAATTAATTAAGAGAGGATAACAAATGTAAATATATATATATATATATATATATATATATATATATATTACCAAGATTTTCTAAAAAGGAAATATTTCTAAAATAATTTAATTCATTTGTGAATAATCCTGTTCTAATCTTTTCCCTAACCCTGACGAAAGAAAAACAAGTTCTTTAACCAAAATTTCAAATGTTCTAAAAAAGATTTAAAAAAAAAACTTCTTAGGTCTTCTGAATAATAAAGTTTGTCTATATTTCTGAGATGAGGTATTATTTACATTATTCGGACTATTGTCCTCATCTTTGTCGCCATATTTATCACAACGTTTCGGCCCTTGTACGCTCCGGCCTTCTTCAGGTGGTTGGAATGTCGAACTGAACCCTTTATTACGCTCCCTTAATCATGGCTCTCCACCTCCTTCTATCCCTTGCAGCTCTCAACAATTCTTTCCCTCTGATTTCTCCCCCAAACCACGTTCTGACAACCATTTACTTAAGCCCGCTAGGTATGTCATACGTTGTTTTCCTTTGTCTCTCTTTCCCTCTATTCGACCCGTGAGTATCAGATTCTCCAGGCCCTCCTTCCTCATTACGTGTCCCAGAAACTTCAGCTTCCTCTTCCTGATATTAAGTATACGCCTCCTCCTTGTTTGCATCGTCTCTAAGATCTAATCGTTGCTCACACGCTCGGTCCATGATATCCTTAGCATCCTTCTGTAGAAACACATTTCCATTGCCTTGAGTCTCTTCTTTATCTTTGAGGAAATTGTCCAACATTAGCTGCCGTAAAGAAGGACAGATGTCACGTAACAGCTCAGTATTCTTTTCTTTGTGACCAAAGTAATCCTCCTGTCTCGCAGTAGTCTGTCCAGTGTTTGGAATATGTAACAAGGAAGCTGCATATATATATATATATATATATATATATATATATATATATATATATATAATTTAGAAATTTGCATATGTAGTTAGACTTGCAGTAACTTGGAAGTCGCAATCCGCTACAATGTTCAATTTCATTAAAAAATTAACTTTCTTGTGTAACAAAACATTCCATGACGCAAGACTCATTAAGGATTAGGGTTGATACATATATGCGCGCAAGCACGCACACACACGCACGCACGCACACACACACACGCAAGGAGAGAGTATTTTTCAGCTTACTCACTATGTCAGCTATATCAATTCACACGCGTATATGTCAAGCAGATAGATAGATAAAGAACGGTGATAGATATTAACAAATTACAGTATAGATAGACAGATAGATAGATAGATAGATAGATAGATAGATAGATAGATAATGAACAGTGATTGATAGATATTAACAAATTACATTATAGATGGATAGATGGATAGATAGATAGATAGATAATGAACAGTGATAGATATTAACAAATTACAGGATATATATATATATATATATATATATATATATAGATAGATAGATAGATAGATAGATAGATAGATAGATAGATAGATTATGAACAGTGATAGATATTATCTATTACTGTATAGATAGATAGATTATTAACAGTGATAGATATTAACAAATTACATTATATATATATATATATATATATATATATATATATATATATATAGATAGATAGATAGATAGATAGATAGATAATGAACGGTGATAGATATTAACAAATTACAGGATAGATAGATAGATAGATAGATAGATAGATAGATAGATAGATAGATAGATAGATCATGAACGGTGATAGATATTAACAAATTACAGGATAGATAGATAGATAGATAGATAGATAGATAGATAGATAGATAGATAGATAGATAATGAACAGTGTTAGATATTAACAAATTACAGTGTAGATAGATAGATAATGAACAGTGATTAACAAATTACAGGATAGATAGATAGATAGATAGATATGAACACAATGAAATAGATAGATAAATAGATAGATAGATAGATAGATAGATAGATAGATAGATAGATATGAACACAATGAGATAGATAGATAGATAGATAGATAGATAGATAGATAGATAGATAGAAAATAGATAGATAGATAGAAAATGAACAGATGGATAGATAGATAGATAGATAGATAGATAGATAGATAGATAGATAGATAGATAGAAAATGAACAGACCTTGCTAGATAGATAGATAGATAGATAGATAGATAGATAGATAGATAGATAGATACAAAGATAGATAGATAGATAGATAGATAGATAGATAGATAGATAGATAGATAGATAGATAGATAGGATAGATATGAAATTCAACTAAACTTTGTTCCATATCTGGATAGAGACATTTTGCGGACCTTGACATTAAGAATAAAATCGCAACTAGGTATTTACTCTGTCTTCCCATTAAGACGAGTTGTGACAGATGGTCTTTTTTTAAGGTGGGCACCCGAGCGCATACACCCGGGCAAGGAACAAAAATTGCCCGTAAACCCCCGCAAACGTCGATCCCTCTCTCTGGTGCAATGAGAAGGCGCAGTCTAAGGCAGCTGTTCCCCAGGGCTGGGCACCTCTCAGTATAATTTTCCTCAGTTGCGACTCTGTCCTTTGAAGGTGTCGCCACTGAGTGCATTCTGCCCAAAGACAGAGGCGCAGCTAAGAGACGATATATAAATGTGCTACAAACCACTCAAGAGAGACGTTTATACTCTAAAACTAAGTGGCTAAAATAATGTTAAAAATTACCATGCGCTTTTCTTGATGAATATAACATTTTATTTTACCGCCAAAATGTTGTCAAAACGCGAGAGTTTTAGTACAAATTTTAAACAAAATATAATTGAATTAGCAGAAAAATAGGAAACAGAGCTTCAGCCAGAGAATATGAGTTGAATGAAGCTAACAAGTTTATGGAGAAAAAATAATAATGAACTAAAAAAAGTGTAAATCAAGTTCCAAAGCAATAGGTAGAGGAAAAAAAGCTCAATATCCAGATATGAAACAAAGTTTAATTGAATTTCTGAAAGAAAGATGATCAAGTGGTGACGATGATGATGATTTAAATGAAAATTTCAATAAATTGTTAACTTGATAGCGTCTTTTCTTCGAAATTGGCCTTTTTATAGACTTTTTATTGTTTTTCCCAAAATATAAAATGCTGTTACCGATAAACAAAAATTTATTGACAAAAAAAAAATGTTACAATTATTATTGTTGGATTTATAATGAAAATTGGGATAATATCTTTCTTATTTTAGAACAAATATGTATTTATTATTATAGATCAATAACGAAAAAATATTTTTGTTTAAACCTATTTATAATACGCACCCCTACTATCACATGTAAGTTACAGTAAAAAAATGTGTATTATTTTCGAGAAATTATGGTATACATATATATATATATACATGAATTATTCACACAAAACTAATGCAAAGGTTAATGATTTAAATGGCGAGAAATCCATCATCGCAAACAATTCAAATAGTACACAAAAACCTCCAGATCCGTTATGAATGAATTGATCCTTGTTTTTTTCTTAGTAATAAGAGGACATCGAAAATATATGTGTATTGTATCCGAAACAACATCTATTATATAATGAAGTTGTTCTTGTTTTTTAGGAACAGACGAAATTGTAGTAAAAATAACAACTAATACGGCAGAAATTTATATAAACAAGGATCAATTCATTCATAACGGATCTGGATGTACTATTTGAATTGTTTCGAGATGGATGTCTCGCCATTTAAAATCATTAACCTTTGCATTAGTTTTGTGTGAATAATTCATGTATTTGTAAATTGATTGCACGTTTATTGTAATATATATATATATATATATATATATATATATATATGAAGAAAAATATATACGGAAAAAAACAAATAAAAATCCTTATATGCAATTATGCTGTTTTAATGTTAATATGTCAACGTCGGACGTTTCGGTCTAACAAACCATCTTCAGGACATATTCATAAAATATAATTAACATTATCAATTCAACATGACAACATGAAGATATGCAGAAAATAGAAAAGAACACGTTGGGTGCATAATCCGGAGTTCCTTAGTATTTTTTTTTATTTTTAAGAAGACAGTGCTCCATACCAGAAGTAGTGCTTTATTATAATAATAATATTTTTTGTTTAAAAATATGATTCCTTCTACATAAGAGTTCTCATGTTTCCAAAACGAGAGCCGAAATATCCAAATAATTATTATATCTTCAAAAAACGGGACTAAACACCTATAACTATGAACCTAAAGAGTCATACATATATATATATATATATATATATATATATATATATATATATATATATATATATATATATATTCTGTTCCAATTTACCTCTTTGGCCAGCGTACCCTGACGATCTGCGATCTGACTATTTACGTTCATAGTTTGATTTGCTCTACTTAGTGCATTGAGTACTTTATTTAGTTACTTTTGCTTTACTCGTTTTGTAGTTTTTTTTTTCTTTAGACTCTGAACTCGGAATCTGGACGATTGTTTTCGTCTCAATTACATTTTCTTAGTCATTTCTTTTTTTGTCCCTTATTTTTCCTTGGGTATTAATTTGTTCATTTCAAGCCAAAACTTCTAAGTTTTTTTTTTCCAGACGAGTGTAATTACTATATATATATATATATATATATATATATATATATATATATATATATATATATATATATATATATATATATGTTTTTTGTATGTGTGTATAAATGATAAAATATAGTTTTAAGGTATGTTATATTTATGGATTAAAGTGCTCAATATCAGGGATAGAGCGTATGTAAATATAAAAGTCGACATTGAAGTCAGCGGCGACAGTCTATTTCATGCTCTTAGGCAATCGCGCGAAAGTTGCTAGGTCACGTGTTCGGAAAAAATGACGATGATTTGAACATCAATAAAGTCAACTACAATATGTTGACCATGTTTGGAAAATAAAAAAAGAAACATTTCCCTAACACATAAAATCTACACATTCAGCTCGAAATAAAAAATATAATCATGTTCGATAATGCCTAAAACAATAGAATGCGTTTGTGTGTGGGTGAATAATGGTTTGTTTGCGATCTGACCCTGACTGACAAAATGGCCGTACTTCGATAATTGTACTAAATTAATCTCTGAGTCATTTAATTGTGTATAGGAATAAGAATACAGTTGAAAATATATTGGAGTCTGTCAAAAGTATTAATCTCTTTATAGCCATTTACTTTAAAGTTTATTTTATGTACACATCTATAAACTATGACACCACAATATTTTCCATATTGTGAAATATTATGGGATGCCCAAAGCATTTTTGTTTATATATGTATTATTTTCATTTTTACTATATTTTTACTATATAATAGAGTATATCAAAATTTATTTCTTTTTTTTACAGACCATTATATAGTAATTGACATCTTTGATAATAGCTTATGTAAGCGGAAAGCTTAGATTGGATTAAAAAATATGGATCAATATTGTGATTTTCTTTCTTCGTTTAATGATAATGTTATTAAGCTTATCAGACGTTATGAAAAGTATTTACATAAAATAAATAGACAACTCTTGTCTATATTTTTTAATGAAACATGTATGAATATATATATATATAAAATATTTGCATAAAATAAATAGACAACTCTTGTCTATATTTTTTAATGAAACATGTATGAATATATATATATATATATATATATATATATATATATATATATTCATTAAATAATATTTCAAGAGTTGTCTATTTATTTTATGTAAATTTTTTTGATAACGTCTGATAATAAATATCTAAGCTTTCGGCTTGCATAAGCCATTATCAATGATGTCAATTACATTACAATATATTAAGCAATACACGGACAAGAATGTGATGATAGATTGTTTCTGCTTACATTGGATTAAAAAAATATGGATCAATATTGTGATTGACTTTCTTCGTTTAATGATAATGTTATTAAGCTTATCAGACGTTATGGAAAGAATTTGCATAAAATAAATAGACAACACTTGTCTATATTATTTAATGAAACATGCATGAATGAAAAAATGCTGCCTAAATACACACAATATATATAGATGAAAGACAATAAGAAAAATGTATTATTAGCCGACGCGTTTCGTCCAGTGTAGATTTTTTCAAGGCCAAAACGAAATGAATTTATTGAAAACAAAGTAACTATTAACAACAAACAAAACGTTCTTAGCAACTAGAAGAATTTAGAGAACGCTATTGTATTCATATTGTCAGGTGAAAATTACGTCAAGTACTTTCACCTGTAGAAATATTGTTTTTATTGTTGTGTTGACGGATTCATTTTCTTTTGATTTCTTGATACAGTCGTGTACGTTGGCTTCGGAAAGTAGTGATTCTCTTAGGAAAGGTGATATTGGGGAAAAGCCTGGGAGTAGATTAATATTTGCATAATATTTAATGGCGGCACTCTCGAGGATTTTCCTTCTGAGTATTTTCTTTTTTATGAGTGTAGCATTTTTAAAATTAAAATTGTGGTTGAATTTATTTGTATGGATGACTAGTGCATTAGTTAAGTTGTTTTTTGTGAGGTCTCTTTTGTGCTCATAGATACATTTTTTAAATTCTGCTTGTTTCTCCAATATATTGGGAGGAACACTTTTGCCAATTTATTTTAGAAATGCCTTCTTCAGAAATATCATTGCTATTAGTGTTTGAGGATCTGATTATATCCATAATGGTTTTGGAAGTGTTTGTGATTATTTTAAGATTATATAGATGGGATAGATTGTTCTGGCTAGTGGACGTGATAAAGTTTGTCGGTAGTATTATGCATCTGTTTTCATGTAATTCATTATTACGGATTATGTTATTATTTTTGTTTCGGTTGTATATTTTGTATGCCTTTCTTCTTGCGTTGTGGATGAAATGATATGGGTATTGTAGGTCTTTGAATGTGTTTTCTATGTGTATGTTGGTTCTTTAGCTAAATATTTGGGACGTCAGATTCTTAAAGTTCTCAGATAGAAACCTATAATAATTCCAGATTTAATTTTAAAACAGTGGTTTGAGTAGAAGCTGATCAGGTCATTTTTGTTTGCAGACTTTCTGTAAACGTCATAATTGAGTTCATTATTATTTCTATGTAACGTGATATCTACAAAGGGAAGAGTGTAGTTGTTTTCCACAAAATACTAATTTAACAGATCTTCTCAACCAACTTAGCAACGTTGAACCTAAAATAGATTTCACTTTTGAAATTGAAACCAACTTTAACAATAGATGCCCAAAGACAGAGACGCAGCTAAGAGACGATATATAAATGTGCTACAAACCACTCAAGAGAGACGTTTATACTCTAAAACTAAGTGGCTAAAATAATGTTAAAAATTACCATGCGCTTTTCTTGATAAATATAACATTTTATTTTACCGCCAAAATGTTGTCAAAACGCGAGAGTTTTAGTACAAATTTTAAACAAAATATAATTGAATTAGCAGAAAAATAGGAAACAGAGCTTCAGCCAGAGAATATGAGTTGAATGAAGCTAACAAGTTTATGGAGAAAAAATAATAATGAACTAAAAAAAGTGTAAATCAAGTTCCAAAGCAATAGGTAGAGGAAAAAAAGCTCAATATCCAGATATGAAACAAAGTTTAATTGAATTTCTGAAAGAAAGATGATCAAGTGGTGACGATGATGATGATTTAAATGAAAATTTCAATAAATTGTTAACTTGATAGCGTCTTTTCTTCGAAATTGGCCTTTTTATAGACTTTTTATTGTTTTTCCCAAAATATAAAATGCCGTTACCGATAAACAAAAATTTATTGACAAAAAAAAAATGTTACAATTATTATTGTTGGATTTATAATGAAAATTGGGATAATATCTTTCTTATTTTAGAACAAATATGTATTTATTATTATAGATCAATAACGAAAAAAATATTTTGTTTAAACCTATTTATAATACGCACCCCTACTATCACCTGTAAGTTACAGTAAAAAAATGTGTATTATTTTCGAGAAATTATGGTATACATATATATATATATACATGAATTATTCACACAAAACTAATGCAAAGGTTAATGATTTAAATGGCGAGACATCCATCATCGCAAACAATTCAAATAGTACACAAAAACCTCCAGATCCGTTATGAATGAATTGATCCTTGTTTATATAAATTTCTGCCGTATTAGTTGTTATTTTTACTACAAGCTTTCGTCTGTTCCTACAGACATCTTCAGGTATATAATAGATGTTGTTCTTGTTTTTTTCTCTTAGTAATAAGAGGACATCGAAAATATATGTGTATTGTATCCGAAACAACATCTATTACATCTATTTTCTCATCAGAACGATCAGAGTCAGTTTTCTGAGCTGTCTTAATCACCATTAGGCCCATTCAAATATTTTCCGAATCCTCTGCACTATCCTCAGATTGACACCCAAACACTCTGAAATGTTCGTGTTAGACCTTACGGTGTCATTTATTATTACGGATTATGTTATTAGTTTTGTTTCGGTTGTATATTTTGTATGCCTTTCTTCTTTTGTTGTGGATGCAATGATATGTGTATTGTAGGTTTTTGAATGTGTTTTCTATGTATGTTTCTTCTTTAACTAAATGATGGGACCGCAGATACTTACTGCTCTCAGATAGAAACCTATAATAATTTCAGATTTAATTTTAGAAGAGTGGCTTGAGTAGAAGCTGATCAGGTCACTTTTGTTTGAAGACTTTCTGTAAACGTCAAAATCGAGTTCGTTATTATTTCTATGTAACATGATATCTAGGAAGTGAAGAGTGTAGTTGGTTTCCACAAAATACTAATTTAACAGATCTTCTCAACCAACATCACAACGTTGAATATACAAAAAACTTCATTTTTGAAATTGAAACCAACTTCACCAAATTCGGGAGTTTTTTTTTTCTCATCAGAACGATCAGAGTCAGTTTTCTGAATAACGTTTCAAGTGATAAAATCTGTCTGATTAATAAATAAAAAAGCTATTGCTTCTTTAGAAAATTGCCTTGTTTACGTTTGGATATGGAACTGAGCAGATATGACAATTTTGGCTAATCTTTGACGTGGCATATTTCGCTTAAAGACACTTCAAATCTTGCTTGCTTAAACACAAGTTTATTTTCTATGGTTCGTAAAAATATTTAAGAATTTAAATCCTAATTCTAATGCCAAATCTTGAAGCCTTGTTCCTTACAGCTGAGGTATTAAAGAAATTTCCTTTCAGCAAGGGTTGCAGAGGGGGTGTCAGAGGACTGAGGATATGCGTAGAAATAACGTTTAAAGTGATAAAAAACTGACGGATTAATATATATATATATATATGAAGAAAAATATACTGAAAAAACAAACAAAAATCTTAATATGCGATTATGCTGTTTTAATGTTTAATGTCAACGTCGGACGTTTCGGTCTAATAGACAATTCAACATGAAAAAGACGATGGACATAAAAGCAATACCAATCCAAACAGATAAACTGAAATCTTTTATAAGATCAGCGTTCCGTTTCAATATGATCACGTCGTCGTCACGAGGGCGATGTTGTGAAAACGTATTCCTAAAATTTGAGTATTTTGAATGACAAACGAAAAGAATTTTATTTTGATCTAAAACTTATATGTATGTTTGTCGAGCATTAATCTTGCTAGAAAAGGGGAAATATTAAAGAAGCCAGGTTTTTTTTTCATGTTGAATTGTATATGTTCTATGTTAATTATGTTTTATGAATATGATCTGAAGATGGTCTATTAGACCGAAACGTCCGACCATGACATTAAACATTAAAACAGCATAATCACATATTAAGATTTTTGTTTGTTTTTTCAGTATATTTTTCTTCATATATATATATATATATATATATATATATATATAAATATTACTTCTTTTCTGTCTTTTTTTTTTGCTTTCTTTCTTTCATTCATACATTCTTTATTTTTTTTCTATTTTTTCAAGTTATACGAGGCGTTCGTCAAGACATTTGACGAAGGTTTTCAGTAAGAAAAGGAAGCCTTGCCAGTGGATTAAATAATTCGTGTAAATAGACTCTGATGAGATTTCGTTTAATTACCAACCATTGACAGTCGTATCTATTCGTCAGGCACAGGGTTAAAGGTTAGAAAATGTACTTTTTTAGGGTAGCCATTTAAGTTGATCTGATCATGCCACGTTGTTCTTTTTTATGTCTTATCGAGTCCTTACCCAATTTCCTAACGTTTTTGGTCTTAGTCGATTTCCTCACTCACTGTTCTTTAAATCCATTTACACAAGTTATTTAGGTAAATTACACGCTGTTGCCTGCAGACCATTTTGCCTTGAAAATGGCCTGAGAATGTCAAATTGTCCAAAGTTTCATTCTTCATTATGTGCGTCGGAAATTTCAACTGTTTCATATTATACTAATGTAGTATTAGTAAATCCGACCGATTCGCTAATGTCCAATTGGTAACTGATATGAAAAAACATGACAGGAGAATGGACAACAAAAGAACAGGTTTTATAGAGGCAGAAGATGGCGATAATGCCACTAAGACAGGGGGTTACTGGGAGAGAAAGAGAATCCGAAGACTTTAGGGAAGAGAATGGACAACAAAAGAACAGGTTTATAGATGCAGAAGATGGCGATAATGCCACTAAGACGCAGGGGGTTTACTGGGAGAGAAAGAGAATCCGAAGACTTTAGGGAAGAGAATGGACAACAAAAGAACAGGTTTTATAGAGGCAGAAGATGGCGATAATGCCACTAAGACGCAGGGGGTTACTGGGAGAGAAAGAGAATCCGAAGACTTTAGGGAAGAGAATGGACAACAAAAGAACAGGTTTTATAGAGGCAGAAGATGGCGATAATGCCACTAAGACGCAGGGGGGGGGTTACTGGGAGAGAAAGAGAATCCGAAGACTTTAGGGAAGAGAATGGACAACAAAAGAACAGGTTTTATAGAGACAGAAGATGGCGATAATGCCACTAAGACGCAGGGGTTACTAAGACGGAGAGAAAGAGAATCCGAAGACTTTAGGGAAGAGAATGGACAACAAAAGAACAGGTTTTATAGAGACAGAAGATGGCGATAATGCCACTAAGACGCATGGGGTTACTGGGAGAGAAAGAGAATCCGAAGACTTTAGGGAAGAGAATGGACAACAAAAGAACAGGTTTTATAGAGACAGAAGATGGCGATAATGCCACTAAGACGCAGGGGGTTACTGGGGGGTTACTTTAGGGAAGAGAATGGGAGAGAAAGAGAATGGCGATAAAGACTTTAGGGAAGAGAATGGACAACAACAAAAGAACAGGTTTTATAGAGACAGAAGATGGCGATAATGCCACTAAGACGCAGGGGGGTTACTGGGAGAGAAAGAGAATCCGAAGACTTTAGGGAAGAGAATGGACAACAAAAGAACAGGTTTTATAGAGGCAGAAGATGGCGATAATGCCACTAAGACGCAGGGGTTACTGGGAGAGAAAGAGAATCCGAAGACTTTAGGGAAGAGAATGGACAACAAAAGAACAGGTTTTATAGAGGCAGAAGATGGCGATAATGCCACTAAGACGCAGGGGGGTTACTGGGAGAGAAAGAGAATCCGAAGACTTTAGGGAAGAGAATGGACAACAAAAGAACAGGTTTTATAGAGACAGAAGATGGCGATAATGCCACTAAGACGCAGGGGGGTTACTTTAGGGAGAGAAAGAGAATGGAAGACAGGTTTTAGGGAAGAGAATGGACAACAAAAGAACAGGTTTTATAGAGACAGAAGATGGCGATAATGCCACTAAGACGCAGGGGTTACTGGGAGAGAAAGAGAATCCGAAGACTTTAGGGAAGAGAATGGACAACAAAAAGAACAGGTTTTATAGAGACAGAAGATGGCGATAATGCCACTAAGACGCAGGGGGTTACTGGGAGAGAAAGAGAATCCGAAGACTTTAGGGAAGAGAATGGACAACAAAAGAACAGGTTTTATAGAGACAGAAGATGGCGATAATGCCACTAAGACGCAGGGGGTTACTGGGAGAGAAAGAGAATCCGAAGACTTTAGGGAAGAGAATGGACAACAAAAGAACAGGTTTTATAGAGACAGAAGATGGCGATAATGCCACTAAGACGCAGGGGGGTTACTGGGGAGAGAAAAAGAGAATGGACCGAAGACTTTAGGGAAGAGAATGGACAACAAAAGAACAGGTTTTATAGAGGCAGAAGATGGCGATAATGCCACTAAGACGCAGGGGGTTACTGGGAGAGAAAGAGAATGAAGACTTTAGGGAAGAGAATGGACAACAAAAGAACAGGTTTTATAGAGGCAGAAGATGGCGATAATGCCACTAAGACGCAGGGGGGGTTACTGGGAGAGAAAGAGAATCCGAAGACTTTAGGGAAGAGAATGGACAACAAAAGAACAGGTTTTATAGAGGCAGAAGATGGCGATAATGCCACTAAGACGCAGGGGGTTACTGGGAGAGAAAGAGAATCCGAAGACTTTAGGGAAGAGAATGGACAACAAAAGAACAGGTTTTATAGAGGCAGAAGATGGCGATAATGCCACTAAGACGCAGGGGGTTACTGGGAGAGAAAGAGAATCCGAAGACTTTAGGGAAGAGAATGGACAACAAAAGAACAGGTTTTATAGAGACAGAAGATGGCGATAATGCCACTAAGACGCAGGGGGTTACTGGGAGAGAAAGAGAATCCGAAGACTTTAGGGAAGAGAATGGACAACAAAAGAACAGGTTTTATAGAGACAGAAGATGGCGATAATGCCACTAAGACGCAGGGGGTTACTGGGAGAGAAAGAGAATCCGAAGACTTTAGGGAAGAGAATGGACAACAAAAGAACAGGTTTTATAGAGGCAGAAGATGGCGATAATGCCACTAAACGCAGGGGTTACTGGGAGGGGGTTACTTTAGGGAAGAGAATGGACAACAAAAGAACAGGTTTTATAGAGACAGAAGATGGCGATAATGCCACTAAGACGCAGGGGGTTACTGGGAGAGAAAGAGAATGAAGACTTTAGGGAAGAGAATGGACAACAAAAAACAGGTTTATAGAGACAGAAGATGGCGATAATGCCACTAAGACGCAGGGGGTTACTGGGGAGAGAAAGAGAATCCGAAGACTTTAGGGAAGAGAATGGACAACAAAAGAACAGGTTTTATAGAGACAGAAGATGGCGATAATGCCACTAAGACGCAGGGGGTTACTGGGAGAGAAAGAGAAGAAACTTTAGGGAGAGAATGGACAACAAAAGAACAGGTTTATAGAGGCAGAAGATGGCGATAATGCCACTAAGACGCAGGGGTTACTGGGAGAGAAAGGAAGACTTTAGGGAAGAGAATGGACAACAAAAGAACAGGTTTTATAGAGACAGAAGATGGCGATAATGCCACTAAGCAGGGGGTTACTGGGAGAAAAGAGAATCCGAAGACTTTAGGGAAGAGAATGGACAACAAAAGAACAGGTTTTAAGAGGCAGAAGATGGCGATAATGCCACTAAGACGCAGGGGGTTACTGGGAGAGAAAGAGAATCCGAAGACTTTAGGGAAGAGAATGGACAACAAAAAAGAACAGGTTTTATAGAGACAGAAGATGGCGATAATGCCACTAAGACGCAGGGGGTTACTGGGAGAGAAAGAGAATCCGAAGACTTTAGGGAAGAGAATGGACAACAAAAGAACAGGTTTTATAGAGACAGAAGATGGCGATAATGCCACTAAGACGGAGGGGGTTACTGGGAGAGAAAGAGAATCAGAATACTTTAGAGAGGAGAATTGACAATAAACGAATAGGTTACAGGAAGACTGAAGATGGCGATAATGCCACTAAGACCCAAGGGGTTACTGAGAGTTGAAGAGAACGAGAAAACCTTAGTGAGGAGAAAGGACAATAAAAGAACAGGTTTCAGGAAGACAGAAGATGGCGATAATGCAACTAAGACTAAAGACTGGGAGGGAAAGAAATGAGAAAACTTTAGTGAGGAGAAAGGACAATAAAAGAACACAATTTAGAAAGACAGAAAATGGCGATTAGTATTGCATTTAAACCTTTGTATATTGCAGGAGGTAGAAAAACAAAAAAACAGGAATTTGAGAAAGCCGTAAAAAGAAACTTTAAGAATATAATATACTGTTACCCTTGCTAAAATAGTGAGACTGCATAAATCAGAAAATATGTCCTGAAAATATTTGTATGAAAGCCAATGGAAAGCCACGTCACTTCGGTGTGAAAGTGAATGAAGTCGAGATGCCAGGTCAGAATGGATTACATTACAGGCCCTTATTTGGATTTTGTTAACAATCTCGAGATAAAATGTCACCACCACATTGCGCATTGCCCTAATAAAAAATCAATATCTCTTCGCTTGGCTGCTGGTTTTGAGAATGGCTTAGCTCTTGAATAAACAACCTATTCAAATTGGAACAAAAAAGCTGTTCCCCCCCCCCACCTCATTGACGAGGATTAATCATTTGTCATGCTTGCAGAAATTTCATATTTTATAGTCATTATGCTAGTTGTACCATTTAACGATGACCAGAAAATACAATGTCTCGTTGTAAAACCGAGCAAATTCGTTCAAATAAAATCAGGGTACGTATACAGTAGAGTTCGGCTCCTATCAAATTACCCAATACTTGACCGACATCTGACTCGCAGAATCATGACTTTTAATTTAAGCTAATGACAGTAGAGTTTCAAGTCAAATGTTATTATTAACAGCGGCAAAACGCTACAGGTTAACGGCTCAGTAGGTAGTCCCCAGACTGAATCTCTATAGGTCTCGTGTTCAAAACTTAAAACAGAGTATTATTTATTCTTGACAAATTTTCATTTCATTTCTTTTTATAACTGAATTTATTTTAAATTCTAAAAAGTTTTGTCAGTCGATCGTACAAAATAAATCACCGAAATTGGAGAAGGCGTCATTTCACTGAAAGCTACAAAAATATGTTGAAATAAAAACTAGTCTAGAATTAATAATAATGACATTGTTCTGCTAATTCAGACAACTTAAGACTATCACGTTTATTTACAATGAAATTCTATTTCTATGACTGTTAAATAAGCAGCATGGATTGGAAATAAAAATGACCTGAATGTTGCGATAAAAAGGCAACAAAAATAAGATGAAAGAGAAATATTTTATATTAATAGAACCTAAGAAATACTTAATCTAAGAAAATCCAACAAGTTTAAACCGAGTCCTTATTAGAAATCTTTGAACTAGGGTATTTATTTGTAATTATATACAAATTGTGGCACAAGGCCGAAAGGGGAGGGGGTAGAGGCTGGTCTTCACTAACTATCTTATACCTAGCTAATCAGATTCACGACCCATTCATACGTTACAATTAACCCATTCACCACAAGGACTTGTCCATCACCACTCAATCCTTCATGCACCATAATACCAGATTCTCACAAGGGGGACCTACCAAAACGCGCCCCAAACCATAAAAATTGGATGATGAAAATATTCTATACATAAAAAATCTAATAATGATACAATGAGAGGGGAGGGAGATGAACCCCGAAAATAACTAAAAATATACACAAAATACAAAATAAACATAACGTATGTTAGTAGGGACCGTCCAACCCTCAAAACAGAGAGGCCGCTGTATTCTGCCCAGAGGACAAAATCAAGAAGCACTCTCGCTAAGGGAGTGGGAAAAGAGGATGAAATATTATACGGACATGGGAAAATGTAAAGCTGATCCAATCGAGATGAAAGGGGGACCAAAACAAACTGGGGAGGCTGGGAATCTCAACTTGGACCATAACCAAAGAGCAGCCGGGATACAGGCCAGGAACAACACTTACTCACATTAACTAGGTACACTGAAGCTTGTCTAACCTAACCAAGGGAGGGTTCCACAGGAAGCCACCCCGATGTGCTATAGGTTGACTTAAAAAGAAAATCAAGGCTAGCCCCGGTCACACGAACCAGGCTTGCTACTTTTACCCACCTTTCGCTGAAGACTGTCGAATGCAGTCGTTTTCTATCAGATCTAATCTTCATCTTGAGCTGATGCTCAAAGAATTGGATTAGATGCTGATAAGAAAGACGGTTGCCCCGCAAGACTTCCTCCATTCGCGTCGTCCAAATCACCATTCGAGCCGTGGCCATCAGCATCAGAAACACCATTCGTTTCTCCCGGAATACGGGGGCGACACATTGTCACACGCGTATGCGCGATCCATGGACACTAGCTGTTCGGGAGCGAGACGAGCCGTCAGCTCGCCGACATGGTCCCATAAGGGGCGGACCTGGGGCAATGGTAGAAGGCGTGCGCAGCCGTTTCTTCTAAACCAAGACCACACCGTTCACAGTCTGGCAAATCCGCCAAACCCCATATGAAAGCCTTGTCATTGAGAGGCAGCCGATTCCGAGCCAATCGCCAGGTAAGCGAAAACTCAGGGTTACTGAGGTAATCCGCCGCTGGCGCCCAAGACCAATAGGAGCGATACTCCTCCTCCGACAAGCCGAGCGTATCACGTAGTTTATCCTTCGCGCGACCCTCCACTAAACCACGATAGAAGACCTTCCTAGGCCGTGAAAGGTCACTGGACCGGGGAATGGCCTTCAAGGCCAACCGACACTCGTGGATGAAATCCGACTCATCCCGGAGCCTACAACGGCGCTCGGCCCTCGAGATGGGGGACTGATAGTAAGGCTAGGGAAGGCGTCCCTAACAATCCCCTCCAGAATCGGATCTCCCCTAGTCAATGCGCGGCGTAGGAAAGCCAACCTAGAGGCACGGATGTGACTCATAAGGTGCGGCATTCCCAGCCCCCATGACACGGACGTTTGGTGCAGACTCGTCTGTCGACCCTGTTCACGCGTCCCCTCCATAAAATGGAGGATAGCGATCGCTCGAGCACCTTCCTACGGTCTTTACAGAGAGGAAGTACGGACAACCGATAAAGAATCAGGGGAAAATGTATGTAACACACACCTCCGCCCTGCCCTTCACGGACAACCGCCGTCGAATCCAAGTCTGACCGGCAGAATCGACCTTTGCACGTACTTCAGACCAATTCTTCTCCAGCTGGAGGTCAGGCCCAAACCACACTCCAAGAATGCGGACAGGACCGTCCGTCCAACTGAAGCGGCCCGGAAGATCGACCCCTTCCAGGCACCTAACCGCAAGCCGGACGACTTGTCGCGGTTTATCTTGGCCCCTGTCACCTTCTCGTACCGATCAAGCGCCTTCTGTACCGCCTCAATGTCGCTGCGGGACGACACGAAAGCAGATACGTCATCGGCGTACGCGGAAACCCTGGCTCGAGACCCTCCAGGCACGGCAATTCCACGTAGGGCCGGACTGCCGGTCTCGTCCTTCAGCCGACGAAGGAGAGGCTCCAACGCCAAAGCATAAAGGAGAGGCGACAGCGGACAACCCTGACGAACCGACCTAGACAGCACGAAAGCGTCCGACAACCTTCCGTTCACCTGTACCACAGCACTGGGGGAGCGATACAGGAGGCTAATCCAGCGGCAGAAGTTGGGTGCGAATCCAGCGGCCTGCAGGACAGTAGCAAGGTAGCGATGGTCAACCCTATCAAATGCCTTGGACTGATCCAAATTGATCAGCGCGGCTTCTTCGTCGTCTTTTACACCCTCTATGATCGTGCGGATCAGATGCAGGTTGCTCTGAATTGTTCGGCCCCTCACAGAACAAGTCTGCTCAGGTCCCAACAGAGACTCGGCAACTGACTGCAAACGCTCCTGCAGGATTTTGGCCATAATCTTTAACTCTGTGTTTAGCAGAGTTATGGGCCTATAATCATCTAGGTTCCCCCACCACCTTTGCCCTTTTTTTCAACAGAGTGATCACGCCCTGGTAATCCGATTGGGGATGGACCCCGACCGAAACCAGTTGTTGAACACTGCTGTCAAAATCGGAACAAAGATGTGCGACAAGGTACAATTCATAGGGCAAACCATCCAGACCGGGCGACTTGCCTCTGCCGACCTTCTTCAAAACCACGTAGACTTCGCCCTCCGTAATCTCCCTCGCAGCTAGCCGCTTCAGTCGGCGAAAGCCGAGGAAAGTCAGCCAAATAGCTGCGAAACTCCTCCTCACGGAGACCAGGCTCCTTGGTAAACCGGTTCCCGAAATGGCGCCGAAACGCCTCGCACATGTCGTCAGTGGCCCGAAGAGTGTGCCCCTCCGGGGATTTGACTTCACGAATGAAACGATCGCCACCTCGACGGACCTCTTCCCTGCGCAGATCTGCGCCCAAGTTCACAGCTTCGGAAGACATCTTACTTAACTTATGTCTAATTACCTGGCCCATGTACCGCTCGCTATTCAAACGATCCAGGGCCGCCCTAGCTGAGGCTATCTCTAGGGGATCCCCCCCAGCCACCGCCCGGGTGTAACTAGCTTTAAGTGTCTTCACCTTTTCAGCTCTAGAAATCTTTGAACTAGGTTATTTATTTGTAAAAAATTACAAATTGTGGCACAAGGCCGAAAGGGGAGGGAGTAGAGGCTGGTCTTCACTAACTATCTTATACCTAGCTAATCTGATTCACGACCCATTCATACGTTACAATTAACTCATTCACCAAAAGAACTTGTCCATCACCACTCAATCCTTCATGCACCATAATACCAGATTCTCACAAGGGGGGACCTACCAAAACGCGCCCCAAACCATAAAAATTTGATGATGAAAAATTCTATACATAAAAATCTAATAATGATACAATGAGAGGGGAGGGAGATGAACCCCGAAAATAACTAAAATAAACACAAAATACAAAATAAACATAACGTATGTTAGTAGGGACCGTCCAACCCTCAAAACAGAGAGGCTGCTGTATTCTGCCCAGAGGACAAAATCAAGAAGCACTCTCGCTAAGGGAGTGGGAAAAAGGATAAAATATTATACGGAATGGAAAATATAAAACTGATCCAATCGAGATGAAAGGGGGACCAAAACAAACTGGGGAGGTTGGGAATCTCGACTTGGACCATAACCAAAGAGCAGCCGGGATACAGGCCAGGAACGACACTTACTCACATTAACTAGGTACACTGAAGCTTGTCTAACCTAACCAAGGGGAGGGTTCCGCAGGAAGCCACCCCGATGTGCTATAGGTTGACTTAAAAAGAAAATCAAGGCTAGCCCCGGTCACACGAACCAGGCTTGCTACTTTTTACCCACCTTTCGCTGAAGACTGTCGAATGCAATCGTTTTCTATCAGATCTAATCTTCATCTTGAGCTGATGCTCAAAGAATTGGATTAGATGCTGATAAGAAAGACGGTTGCCCCGCAAGACTTCCTCCATTCGCGTCGTCCAAATCACCATTCGAGCCGTGGCCATCAGCATCAGAAACACCATTCGTTTCTCCCCGGAATACGGGGGCGACACATTGTCACACGCGTATGCGCGATCCATGGACACTAGCTGTTCGGGAGCGAGACGAGCCGTCAGCTCGCCGACATGGTCCCATAGGGGGGCGGACCCGGGGGCAATGGTAGAAGGCGTGCGCAGCCGTTTCTTCTAAACCAAGACCACACCGTTCACAGTCTGGCAAATCCGCCAAACCCCATATGAAAGCCTTGTCATTGAGAGGCAGCCGATTCCGAGCCAATCGCCAGGTAAGCGAAAACTCAGGGTTACTGAGGTAATCCGCCGCTGGCGCCCAAGACCAATAGGAGCGATACTCCTCCTCCGACAAGCCGAGCGTATCACGTAGTTTATCCTTCGCGCGACCCTCCACTAAACCACGATAGAAGACCTTCCTAGGCCGTGAAAGGTCACTGGACCGGGGAATGGCCCTCAAGGCCAACCGACACTCGTGGATGAAATCCGACTCTTCCCGGAGCCTACAACGGCGCTCGGCCCTCGAGATGGGGGGACTGATAGTAAGGCTAGGAAGGCGTCCCTAACAATCCCCTCCAGAATCGGATCTCCCCTAGTCAATGCGCGGCGTAGGAAAGCCAACCTAGAGGCACGGATGTGACTCATAAGGTGCGGCATTCCCAGCCCCCCATGACACGGACGTTTGGTGCAGACTCGTCTGTCGACCCTGTTCACGCGTCCCCTCCATAAAATGGAGGATAGCGATCGCTCGAGCACCTTCCTGCGGTCTTTACAGAGAGGAAGTACGGACAACCGATAAAGAATCAGGGGAAAATGTATGTAACACACACCTCCGCCCTGCCCTTCACGGACAACCGCCGTCGATTCCAAGTCTGACCGGCATAATCGACCTTTGCACGTACTTCAGACCAATTCTTCTCCAGCTGGAGGTCGGGCCCAAACCACACTCCAAGAATGCGGACAGGACCGTCCGTCCAACCGAAGCGGCCCGGAAGATCGACCCCTTCCAGGCACCTAACCGCAAGCCGGACGACTTGTCGCGGTTTATCTTGGCCCCTGTCACCTTCTCGTACCGATCAAGCGCCTTCTGTACCGCCTCAATGTCGCTGCGGGACGACACGAAAGCAGATACGTCATCGGCGTACGCGGAAACCCTGGCTCGAGACCCTCCAGGCACGGCAATTCCACGTAGGGCCGGACTGCCGGTCTCGTCCTTCAGCCGGCGAAGGAGAGGCTCCAACGCCAAAGCATAAAGGAGAGGCGACAGCGGACAACCCTGACGAACCGACCTAGACAGCACGAACGCGTCCGACAACCTTCCGTTCACCTGTACCACAGCACTGGGGGAGCGATACAGGAGGCTAATCCAGCGGCAGAAGTTGGCTTCGAATCCAGCGGCCTGCAGGACAGTAGCAAGGTAGCGATGGTCAACCCTATCAAATGCCTTGGACTGATCCAAATTGATCAGCGCGGCTTCTTCGTCGTCTTTACACCCTCTATGATCGTGCGGATCAGATGCAGGTTGCTCTGAATTGTTCGGCCCCTCACAGAACAAGTCTGCTCAGGTCCCAACAGAGACTCGGCAACTGACTGCAAACGCTCCTGCAGGATCTTGGCCATAATCTTTAACTCTGTGTTTAGCAGAGTTATGGGCCCTATAATCATCTAGGTTCCCCCACCACCTTTGCCCTTTTTCAACAGAGTGATCACGCCCTGGTAATCCGGTTGGGGATGGACCCCGACCGAAACCAGTTGTTGAACACTGCTGTCAAAATCGGAACAAAGATGTGCGACAGCCTCAAGTACAATTCATAGGGCAAACCATCCAGACCGGGCGACTTGCCTCTGCCGACCTTCTTCAAAACCACGTAGACTTCGCCCTCCGTAATCTCTCCCTCGCAGCTAGCCGCTTCAGTCGGCGAAAGCCGAGGAAAGTCAGCCAAATAGCTGCGAAACTCCTCCTCACGGAGACCAGGCTCTTTGGTAAACCGGTTCCCGAAATGGCGCCGAAACGCCTCGCACATGTCGTCAGTGGCCCGAAGAGTGTGCCCCTCCGGGGATTTGACTTCACGAATGAAACGATCGCCACCTCGACGGACCTCTTCCTGCGCAGATCTGCGCCCAAGTTCACAGCTTCGGAAGACATCTTTACTTAACTTATGTCTAATTACCTGGCCCATGTACCGCTCGCTATTCAAACGATCCAGGGCCGCCCTAGCTAAGGCTATCTCTAGGGGATCCCCCAGCCACCGCCCGGGTGTAACTAGCGTTTTTAAGTGTCTTCACCTTTTCAGCTCTAGAAATCTTTGAACTAGGATATTTATTAAATATTTACAAATTGTGGCACAAGGCCGAAAGGGGGGGGTAGAGGCTGGTCTTCACTAACTATCTTATACCTAGCTAATCAGATTCACGACCCATTCATACGTTACAATTAACCCATTCACCACAAGAACTTGTCCATCACCACTCAATCCTTCATGCACCATAATACCAGATTCTCACCAGGGGGACCTACCAAAACGCGCCCCAAACCATAAAAATTTGATGATACATAAAACATTATACATAAAATTCTAATAATGATACAATGCAAGGGGAGGAGATGAACCCAATAATAACTAAAAATAAACACAAAATACAAAATAAACATAACATATGTTAGTAGGGACCGTCCAACCCTCAAAAAGAGAGAGGTTGCTGTATTCTGCCCAAAGGACAGAATCAAGAAGCACTCTCGCTAAGGGAGTGGGAAAAGAGGATAAAATATTATACGCCGGAATGGGTAAAATAAAACTGACCCAATCAAGATGAAAAGGGGACCAAAACAAACTGGGGAGGTTGGGAATCTCGACTTGGACCATAACCAAAGAGCAGCCGGGATACAGGCCAGGAACGACACTTACTCACATTAACTAGGTACACTGAAGCTTGTCTAACCTAACCAAGGGAGGGTTCCACAGGAAGCCACCCCTGATGTGCTATAGGTTGACTTAAAAAAAAGAAAATCAAGGCTAGCCCCGGTCACACGAACCAGGCTTGCTACTTTTACCCACCTTTCGCTGAAGACTGTCGAATGCAATCGTTTTCTATCAGATCTAATCTTCATCTTGAGCTGATGCTCAAAGAATTGGATTAGATGCTGATAAGAAAGACGGTTGCCCCGCAAGACTTCCTCCATTCGCGTCGTCCAAATCACCATTCGAGCCGTGGCCATCAGCATCAGAAACACCATTCGTTTCTCCCCGGAATATGGGGGCGACACATTGTCACACGCGTATGCGCGATCCATGGACACTAGCTGTTCGGGAGCGAGACGAGCCGTCAGCTCGCCGACATGGTCCCATAAGGGGCGGACCGGGGGCAATGGTAGAAGGCGTGCGCAGCCGTTTCTTCTAAACCAAGACCACACCGTTCACAGTCTGGCAAATCCGCCAAACCCCATATGAAAGCCTTGTCATTGAGAGGCAGCCGATTCCGAGCCAATCGCCAGGTAAGCGAAAACTCAGGGTTACTGAGGTAATCCGCCGCTGGCGCCCAAGACCAATAGGAGCGATACTCCTCCTCCGACAAGCCGAGCGTATCACGTAGTTTATCCTTCGCGCGACCCTCCACTAAACCACGATAGAAGACCTTCCTAGGCCGTGAAAGGTCACTGGACCGGGGAATGGCCCTCAAGGCCAACCGACACTCGTGGATGAAATCCGACTCATCCCGGAGCCTACAACGGCGCTCGGCCCTCGAGATGGGGGGACTGATAGTAAGGCTAGGGAAGGCGTCCCTAACAATCCCCTCCAGAATCGGATCTCCCCTAGTCAATGCGCGGCGTAGGAAAGCCAACCTAGAGGCACGGATGTGACTCATAAGGTGCGGCATTCCCAGCCCCCCATGACACGGACGTTTGGTGCAGACTCGTCTGTCGACCCTGTTCACGCGTCCCCTCCATAAAATGGAGGATAGCGATCGCTCGAGCACCTTCCTGCGGTCTTTACAGAGAGGAAGTACGGACAACCGATAAAGAATCAGGGGAAAATGTATGTAACACACACCTCCGCCCTGCCCTTCACGGACAACCGCCGTCGATTCCAAGTCTGACCGGCATAATCGACCTTTGCACGTACTTCAGACCAATTCTTCTCCAGCTGGAGGTCGGGCCCAAACCACACTCCAAGAATGCGGACAGGACCGTCCGTCCAACCGAAGCGGCCCGGAAGATCGACCCCTTCCAGGCACCTAACCGCAAGCCGGACGACTTGTCGCGGTTTATCTTGGCCCCTGTCACCTTCTCGTACCGATCAAGCGCCTTCTGTACCGCCTCAATGTCGCTGCGGGACGACACGAAAGCAGATACGTCATCGGCGTACGCGGAAACCCTGGCTCGAGACCCTCCAGGCACGGCAATTCCACGTAGGGCCGGACTGCCGGTCTCGTCCTTCAGCCGGCGAAGGAGAGGCTCCAACGCCAAAGCATAAAGGAGAGGCGACAGCGGACAACCCTGACGAACCGACCTAGACAGCACGAACGCGTCCGACAACCTTCCGTTCACCTGTACCACAGCACTGGGGGAGCGATACAGGAGGCTAATCCAGCGGCAGAAGTTGGCTTCGAATCCAGCGGCCTGCAGGACAGTAGCAAGGTAGCGATGGTCAACCCTATCAAATGCCTTGGACTGATCCAAATTGATCAGCGCGGCTTCTTCGTCGTCTTTTACACCCTCTATGATCGTGCGGATCAGATGCAGGTTGCTCTGAATTGTTCGGCCCCTCACAGAACAAGTCTGCTCAGGTCCCAACAGAGACTCGGCAACTGACTGCAAACGCTCCTGCAGGATCTTGGCCATAATCTTTAACTCTGTGTTTAGCAGAGTTATGGGCCTATAATCATCTAGGTTCCCCCCACCACCTTTGCCCTTTTTCAACAGAGTGATCACGCCCCTGGTAATCCGATTGGGGATGGACCCGACCGAAACCAGTTGTTGAACACTGCTGTCAAAATCGGAACAAAGATGTGCGACAGCCTCAAGTACAATTCATAGGGCAAACCATCCAGACCGGGCGACTTGCCTCTGCCGACCTTCTTCAAAACCACGTAGACTTCGCCCTCCGTAATCTCTCGAAACCCTCGCAGCTAGCCGCTTCCAGTCGGCGAAAGCCGAGGAAAGTCAGCCAAATAGCTGCGAAACTCCTCCTCACGGAGACCAGGCTCCTTGGTAAACTGGTTCCCGAAATGGCGCCGAAACGCCTCGCACATGTCGTCAGTGGCCCGAAGAGTGTGCCCCTCCGGGGATTTGACTTCACGAATGAAACGATCGCCACCTCGACGGACCTCTTCCCTGCGCAGATCTGCGCCCAAGTTCACAGCTTCGGAAGACATCTTACTTAGCTTATGTCTAATTACCTGGCCCATGTACCGCTCGCTATTCAAACGATCCAGGGCCGCCCTAGCTAAGGCTATCTCTAGGGGATCCCCCCCAGCCACCGCCCGGGTGTAACTAGCTTTAAGTGTCTTCACCTTTTCAGCTCTAGAAATCTTTGAACTAGTGAAACCAAACTGTGCAGCCATCATCATTTATTCATGTTGTGTAGGAACCTACCACCCCTCTTGAAGATGAACTCGTCTACAATGAAGGACGTAAAATAGTGGCATGTCAAAAGACAGTGTCGGAGTAGTTCTGGGCTGAGTTAGTTATAGACTACTCAGGCGATTTCTGTACCAACTTACCAACCGAATAAACCCCATTTTATTGTTACATGTTATTTGGCGTTTGTCTTTATTAACCCCAAATTAACATCATAACAATTCAGTTAGTGCATTTTGCACCGCCGCTGTGGTCACCACTCCCCTTCATCTCACAAATGTCGTTCATTGTGACATTCAAGGCAGAATAGTGTAATGGCTTGCCGGTTTGCATCATGGATGTTGAGTTCCATCCTCTCAGAAGTTGAAAATGCATCAGGTGGTTTGAATTCGTAGTTTTTCTTTCTCCTAGACTGGTTGCTAGCCAAGGTTATACAATCCAGACTGTCCCGGTATTTACACATAGCTGGAAGGAAGAAATGGGTTCATGCCTTTTCCAAGAGTATTAGCGCGTAAGTGAATGTAATGGACTTGACTGGAATTACTCCATTGTGATCCATCCAAAAATTATTTACACTATTTACATTGTTCTGAATGTTGTCTTCATCTTTGTTGCCATATTCACGACGTTTCACGAACGCTCCTGCCTTCTTCAGGTGATTGGAACTTCGAACTAAACTCTTTATTTCATCCACCGGAGTAGATTGCTCTAATTCCAGAACTCACGCCATGTGATTTCTTCCTCTGGGTGCATGTGAAAATCCTTGTGTACGTACCCTCTTTCCCAAGGACGTGGATGGTCTGAAGACGTGAATAACTGAAGTCTTGGCAACGCTATACTTGGTCGCATCAGGTAAAAAACTGAATTATCATTTGGATGTGTGTCGTGTACTCCGAGGCGCTCATATTGGAACACCCGTTAAAAACTGTCTAGAAACGTGGACATATTAGCTTTCAGGAAATATAAATTGTGTTTTGATATCATCAATAGTTATCAATATATACAGTGTCGTAATGTGACACAGACTTTAGAAGCACTCTGTATATTATTCATAAAAGCAATTACAGCTTCTAAATTATATAATATCTTAGTTTTATTGCGTTTTTGCTTTTCGGTTTTGAGTAGATTTTCGGTAAGACGGGGTCCGATTTTGTAAAAAGATCTCGGATGATGAAGTCGTGATAATATCCCAACAACTAAGTAAGAATTGTGCCATCTTATTAATTTAAGAGTAAAATGTCTTGACATGACACTGTAGTTGAGCATTAGCTTGTCATATCCTGTCGGCACTCCCACATTTTTAAAATACAACCGGAAAACAAAGTTTAACCAGCGATCGTAAAACTGATCCAGGATTTATATATAAATAGCAGCATGGACCGGCGTTGCCCGTGCTTGATTCAAAAATCGTACGAGTCATACAGCAATCGCTATCACTCAACTTAAAAAATTTTTGCCCTTCCTTGCCTTTAAAGGAGTGCCCTTTGCCGTGCTGATGTTGCTACATGCCTTACTTCTTGCCTATCTCACACTGCGAATTTTTTCTAAGCTCTATACTAAACATTAAATCTGTTACGAAAAAAGAACTAAACAAAATGAACACAAAACGATCAGCTTTAAAAAAGGACTCGTAACTGGAAAAACCGAATGAAAAAATAATGTTAACAACAAATAAATTTTCACACACAACCAAGTTCAGCGGAATCAGAATCAACGTTGAGTTTAAGCAAGCGAATGAGCCAATTGGGGTAAAGTGTCATGCAGATTTAAATTTTTCCCACTTGTGACGAATGTAGCTATCGATTTTTTTTGCATGATAGCATGCTAGTTAACATTCGTGTCAGTCAGCTGTTGGCTCTCACGCTGGCCAATAGAATCTTCCTGCCTATTCGTGGCAGCCAGCTATTGGCTCTTACTCTGGCCTGTAGAAAATGACCGCAAACTACATGAAAACTGCCGTAAAAGCATGAAAAATCGATTATTTCCAGTATCGATGGGAGTTGGGAAATGCAAAGTCGGTCTTGGCCTTCCCGCTAACTTGGAGCATGTGCATGTAAATTTTGGTGAAAATCCATCGAAAATTGCGACCGTGCATATCCTGCCTTTTATAGATAGATAATAATTTTATATTAGCCCTCAAAGCAACGATAAGGCAGCCTCCGCAGCCCAGTTGACTAGTATCAAAGTGATCCAGCAGTCGTCCCACACCTCCATCGATCAGTTCCATGTAGCCGGCCAGCTAGCCATCATCATCTCCAAATCGTCATAGGCCGCCGCACCATTCATTTCCAGCTGGATTCGGGCTCCCGCCGCTCAAGCCATCTCTATCTCCAGCAGTCCTCGTCAGCAGCAGCGATATGCAATAAACTGTCCTTCTCAGGATAACGCTCTTCAGCAACTACAAAACTATCCATTTCAGGACTAGGCTCTTCAGCGAGTACAAAACTATCCTTTCAGGGCGTAGCCTCGTTCGGGTTTCTCTCCGCCCGAAGGCAGAGAGTTCAACCGAACAGTCGCTCAGGAAGTACTGACTTGACTGACAATATTCAGTCACCCCCCCACCACCACCACGTGGGTGTCATGTGGCACAAGGCCTTTTTAATCATGGCTAAAATTTCATATGAAAAAAGATGGAGGTTGTGACATTGAAGGGGAGATGACTCAGCGTGAGTTAGCCAGGCGGCTGGGAATTTCCAGAAACATTGCTCAAAGCATCCAAAAGACGTTTGTTACAACTGGTTGTGTTTTTAGTGTAAAAAAGGGGGGAGGACCATAAAATTGAGGTTTCTGTTGATACAGGGTATTACGAAAAAACAATTTAAATGGGCCGTAAAAAAAGCATCATTAACCAAAACACCTTGGAAGAGAGTGAAGTAGCCAAAAGAACATCTTACATAGGTCGCTGAAAATTATTTTTATTTACTTGTGAATACCAAAATAGAGTTACATCCTAATGTAAGAGAATCTGTAAAAAGACCAGTGACAGAAAGAAACAATGCAAGAGGCAACACGAAGACGGTGAATTCTGGCGCTAGATACGGAATGATGCTGGGTTGCATCAAAAGCAACGGCAGAAGAAAATTGCTAAAAGTTTATAGAAACTTAAACAACGGTAACTATATTACCTTTTTTTTTTAATTTTTCACCCTAAGAAAGGAGGAATGCCACCAGTAAGCAGGGCTCTACAAAGAGTGAACGTAAGAGAAAAGTCTGGATATAGGGGGCGGAATTGAAGAAAGGACAAATATGAACGGGATTCAAGATGATAGATAGCAACTAACGTTTCATTTAATTTTTGAAGATTGTAGTTATCAAGGAAGTAATAAACGGGAGGGAGTTCCACAGGCAGGAAGTGCGAGAAAATGAACTGTTGGAGTAGAAGTGGCGGTGTCATTTAACTATATCAACAGTAAACAGGTGGGACATACCTACCAATCTAGTAACATGCTTCAATTAAAGTAGCCAGAACACTGGGGAAAAAGTTCATCAGAGCAGTTGCCATGAAAATACCTGTAGAAAAGACAGAGGGAAGCCACATCACGACAGTGAGAAAGTGACTAAAACCGAGATGCCAAATCAGGATCAATTACATTCTTTGGACTTTGTCAAGAGCCTCCTCGTGATGAATAGCAGGAGCACCAGACCAGATATTAGAGCAGTATTCAATGCACGGGCGAATGGTAGATTTGTAAATGTGCAAGATGGATTCTAACGCGAAAAATCTACTAGTAAAACACAATGAGCCAAATTTCCTTGCAGTAGATGCAGCAACTGATCCAATGTAGTCACTCTTCTTCAAGACCAAGAAAGCGCAAAGAGACGGTCTCCAGCAGTCTAGCCTCAGCCATGCTTATGACAGGTAGAAAACGCCCTCTATGGTGTCTAAATGTGAGAAGATTAATACGGTCTACTATTCTATCAAACTACAAAGATGGAGACATTTCTTCAGGATGAACCTGCTCTATGCCACACATCACTTGCAAGAAAAAGGTTTCTAGAGGGTGAAGATGTACAACTTTTCGAAGACTGGCCAGAACAAAGTTTTGATCTCAATAAACTTAGACTTTTGTTGTGGGAACTAAAGAAACATGTCTCCAAGCGCTTTGGAATTACTGCCAAGAATAATGGGGAAAATCGACAATGAGAAAAACTACACTTTGTTCAATTCCACATAGAATTGAGACAGTTCTTCGAGCCAGAAGAAACAGTGGATCAGTATTCAGTATTCTCAGACATTGAGATGCAACTGAGATAAATGGAGGGAACAGATCAGGTGTTCACTTACGTAGTGGCACTACTATCACATTGGGACTGATAATGATTGTTTTGATTTTTTTAGATTTATCCGAAATATTCTCATTGTGTTATTATTATAAAAGGTATTACAGTTAAAACATTTCGGCCAAGTACTGGCCGGTCATCTTCAGATGTTTTTTTATTAGTTTTGAAATTTGAGGTTGGAAAATGTCAGCATACTTTAACTTATTTGATTTATCTGAATCGTATTTTTTTTTCATTTTTGATTGCTATAGATGTTATTATAGAAAAAGTTTCGATCATGTACCATTTGGTCATCTTCAGGTGTTTTTGATTTTTTTTTTTTAGATGAGGCGTTATTATACGTTATACTTTGAAGGGTTTGATTTATTCAAACAGTTGTTGTGTCTAAAATAAAATCTATAACAATTTGTGATGAGAACACAGGGCTGGAAATTCGTCATTTCCCAACTTGTATAGCCCTGTGCTAGATTGCCTATTAGTTGCTTTGATTGAGTCTTGGTCAAGTTTCCAGAGAATTTAATAAAAGATGTTCTTGGGGAAACAGAATATCAAAAAGAGTCTTGCGTCAAAGTTTCAAATCTTGTGGAAATCCTAGCATTTGCTTTATTTCTTTTGATTGTCTTGTTTGATAAAATAACAATGCATAAGAAACAGTAAATACCTATTCTGTCAAAATTGTCCTTGTCCTGTTCATAAATGGATTGCCTAATATTATCACTTTAAACGTGGATACTCCTATTTGAATAGACGCCTCAGTTATTTATTAAACAGAATATTTATTTTCGTGTACCGACCTGAATAACGTTTAAAATGATAAAAAGTATAACTGATTGATAAATAAAAAAGCCATTGCGTCTTTAGAAAATTACTTTGTTTACGCTTGGTTACGGAACTGAGCAGATATGACAATTTCGAGTAATTTATGTCATATTTTATCATGCAGTAATGCCTTGAGATATGAGCGTACCAACATACAAATTTTTGAGATACAACCCGGAGTCCGGCCTATTTTTTGCCTTGAAATACGAGCTGGATTTTGAGATACGAGCAAGTTTCAGTCAAGCATCCTCTGATTGGCGCAGCTAGCGCCAAGCTTCGAGAGTATTCGCACTAAAAAACTTATCATAGTCCATTGTACGAGTATTTTGAGGTAACAGCCGGAGTTCGGGTGATACGAGCTGAATTTTGAGACACGAGCTAGTTTCAGTCAAGAATCCGCTAATTGGCACAGCAAGCGCCAAGTTTCGGGAGTATTTCAACTCGTAATACACGTGTTTACTCCGATCTGGAAGGATCTCTGTTGCGGTGTGTTGTGTCTTTTTTGCCATTATTTGAGAAAAATTCTTTTAGTGATACCATGGGTCCGAAGAAAATAAGTGTAAAGAGCAGTGGTGAAAAGCCGAAACGTATAATTTCGCTCGAGATAAAGCGGGAAATGATAAAAAAAAAAACATGCGGAAGATGAACGAGTAATGAATTTGGTGAGACAGTATGAGCGTTCTATACATAAAAATATTATAAAATTTAAAAACTTAAAAAAAATAGAGTAATGGATAAAATGTAAATGTTTAAAAAAAAAAATGAATTAATAAAGGTAATCCTCGGTATCGGAGACAAGATTGCTGAGCTAGATTTGTTGTCCTTCTCTCTTCTCTGACACTTGGTCTCTGATTCATCTGAACCACATGGTTCAGTACAGTTTATTTCTTTACAATTTGTTTTTTCTCTTCTATTTTATATTGTTTGTACACACAGTTATTTATTCATACATTTTTTTCTTGTAAGAAACCCACAAATACAAAAATAGTAGAGAGTTTTTAGGGGCCGGAAACGGATCGGAAATATTCCCATTAATTTCAATAGGAAAAATTGATTTGAATCATAAAGTATTTCTTATTCAGATCTAAAATCATTATTCGGAAAATATTATAATAATCAAAACAATAAGTTTAGCTTAATATACAGAGATATGTAAGAGGCGCATATAATATTATTAGATCGTGACGAACTATCTACCACCCGGTTGTCTGGGAGTTGAGCTTTTATAAGAACATTATACCATGCGTTGATATAATGGATTGAGATTCGGAATGAGGAATTGGAGAACCGAGGTCGAATTCCGGTCGAGTTCATATCATTCAATTACGGGGTAAGACTCTTGGGAAAAATATAAATCCAACTCTTCTCCCCCCGCACGCACACTAGTTATGGGTAGCTAGTGGGATAGCTTTAGGTGACAACCGATCTATAAGAAGGAAAGCTCTGAATTCAAGACTGGATGTTTTCCTAGCGAAGCACATACTATACAGTAAAGGAATATATTTTCCAGTCGTTTGATATAAAGGGTCCCCTAGATTTATCATCGTTTTTTGCAGTTGAAGAGTCGAATTTATACTTCCTACTATTTAGACCGGCATACTCATCGTGGTTATTATACTCACAATGTTATAGCCGTTGTGCTCTCTGGCTTTCCGCAGGTGTCTGAAGAAGGCCAATAGATACAAGTTTGTACTTCTTAGAATCTCAAAGCAAACACTTTATTTAATTCAGGGTGTTAGACTTTTCTCATTCTGCATCGACTTTTGATCCTCTAGATGATTGTTTATCGTGTCACCTCAAGGAAGGTAATAAAGCCACTAAGATGCAATGGCGATTACTGAATGTTAGAGAATATAAGTGTTATGGGATCTTACCCATAATAATAATAATAATGGACTATTCCATACTTAATAAATACTGCGCCTTAGGAGTAGGCAAGGAGTCAGTCAGTCGTTCACCTCTGAACCGACTGTTCGGTTAAACTCTCTTCCTACGGGCGGGAGGAACCCGAAGGAAGCTACGCCGAAGGGCGGAGTCTCCTTCGGGGAGGTAAAACCGGCCCAGAACCCGTTTATACGGGTTGAAATGGGCTATTTTTTGGCCGAGCCTAATGGCTCGGGAATGCCCACGTTAAAAAGGCCTTGTGCCACATGACACCCTCGTGGGGGGGTGACTGAATATTGTCAGTCAGTCGTTCACTTTCTGAGCGACTGTTCGGTTAAACTCTCTGCCTTCGAGCGGGGAGGAACCCGAAGGAGGCTACGCCGAGGGACGGAGTCTCTTTCGGGTAGGTAAACCGGCCCTGAGCCCGTTTATACGGTTTCAATGGGTATATTTTGGGGCCGAGCCCACGGGCTCGGAGAGCCCACGTTAAAAAGGCCTTGTGCCACATGACGCCCTCGTGGGGGTGGTGACTGAAGATCGTCAGTCAGTAGTTCAAGTCGAGTCAAGAATCGAGTCAGAGGCACTTCGGAACAGAGTCGCGTTCAGACAATTACTGCAAAACATTGGAATAGTGATCCTGGTCGAGACTACATTGTTCTCTCTACTAAACCTGATTGTTCGTACTAATATTTTCTACTTCTCTGTATATATTCCTGTTTGTAATATATCTGTGTTATTCCATATCCGTGTTCGAGTTCTTCTTTATTGGTTCTGCCTTGGACTATCACCGTGGTACAAGGAACCGGACCATAACAATAGCGATAAAGTCGAGTCAAGATTCGAGTCAGAGGCAGTCCGAAACAGAGTCGCGTTCAGACAATTACTACTAAACCTGATTGTTCGTGCTAACACTTTTCTACTTCTCTGTATATATTCCTGTTTGTAATATATCTGTGTTATTCCATATCCGTATTCGAGTTCTACTTTATTGGTTCTACCTTGGACTATCACCCGTGGTACAAGGAACCGGACCATAACAATAGCGATAAAGTCGAGTCAAGATTCGAGTCAGAGGCAGTCCGAAACAGAGTCGCGTTCAGACAATTACTACTCAACCTGATTGTTCGTACTAACACTTTTCTACTTCTCTGTATATATTCCTGTTTGTAATATATTTTGTTATTCCATATCCGTGTTCGAGTTCTTTTTTATTGGTTCTACCTTGGACTATCACCGTGGTACAAGGAACCGGACCATAACAATAAGAAAAAGAAAAATTTTACTAACCATTTTGACCCGTGTGTTCCTGAACAATTTTAACCCTTCTGACTGAGCTCCAGGGTCAAAAGTCGCAAATAATTGGTAAGTAATGTTTCACGGTAGATATAAAAATAGTTACAAGTGTTTACCCACCGTTCAACCGGTGGCTGAGCATTACGTCATTTTTCTCTATCAACAGTAAAGCAGTGGTTAGGGCTCAAAGGATTAAGGAAAGCGTACAATAAAAGAACAGGAATTAAGAAGACAAATATTTTTTCCTCTTTAGTAACTTGACAAATTTAATCGCAGTACTAAATTGGCTGTTTAGTCTCATCATTGGACTGTTGGTATGGCTAGATGTAACCGTAAGTTCTATGCTAATAGTTTCTTCTATCCTATTTCTCGCTTGTGGTATTCTCTTCCGGTTTCTTGTATCGCAGCCAACTTTTATCTTCAAAACTTTAAATGTAATGTCAATCGTTATCGTCAGTCTTCTTAATTCATGTACTTTTTGTTCTCTCTACTTTATGAACTTTCATCAATGACACTTACACTTTATGAATTTAAGCATAGTACTAGATTAGCGGAAAGGTTTCGTCTTTTTAAAGGTTTTCGTCTTTTGAAATAACAAGACATAGCCGTAAGTTCTATGCTGACAGTTTCCTCTATCGCATATCTCGCTTGTGGTATTCCTTTCGGGCATCTTGCTTCCCATCAAACTTTCATCTTAAAAAAATTTGAATGCAATGTCAATCGTTATCTTCTGTCTTCTTAATTCTTGTTCTTTTATTGTCCTCTCTCCTTAATAGTGTTTTCTTTTTCTCATATTCTCAATTTGATCTTCATAAATTGAAATGCAATGTCAATCGTTATCTTCTGTCTTCTTAATTCTTGTTCTTTTATTGTCCTCTCTCCTTAATAGTGTTTTCCTTTTCTCATATTTTTAATTTGATCTTCGTAAATTTAAATGCAATGTCAATCGTTATCTTCTGTCTTCTTAATTCTTGTTCTTTTATTGTCCTCTCTCCTTAATAGTGTTTTCTTTTTCTCATATTTTTAATTTGATCTTCATAAATTTAAATGCAATGTCAATCGTTATCTTCTGTCTTCTTAATTCTCGTTCTTTTATTGTCCTCTCTCCTTTATAGTGTTTTCTTTTTCTAATATTGTCAATTTAATCTTCAAAAATTGAAATGCAATGTCAATCGTTATCTTCTGTCTTCTTAATTCTTGTTCTTTTATTGTCCTCTCTCCTTAATAGTGTTTTTCTAATATTCTGAAACACTCAGTAAAGCCTTACGACTTAATAGTTTTATTGCTTTGCTTGAGATGAAATGGTTAAAATAAAAAGTGTAGATAGAACATTTTTAAGTTCGGGTGACAAATTGTCTACTTTCAGACTAGATGTAACACATATCATTTTGGAAAGGTAGCAGAAAGGGCAAATCACTGCTAACGAGATCGCTGTGCGCTTTCCTTGCTTAGGAGATATTTCATGTGAGTTCCCACCAGTTTTGCATATTTTTCTACTTCTTGTTCGTTTGTTTCAGCTCACCAAACTATGTGATTTTCAACACAATTATATTTGAGTAAAAATGTTTTATACGCTGTCGAATATAATAGTACAGGGTGCGATGAGAAAATTGTCGCCATTTTATACTTTTAATTTCGTGCGTGGTTTGTTTTTAATTTTGTCAGCTGCACAGTAGAGTAGGGTCAGTTGGGCACCGTCTACAAGAAAAAGAGCACCATGATGCAATTCCTCCACCAGAAATTTGGAAAATGCATACGATATACTGCTTGTCATTCGTGCCGGAAGCTCCAATATAAACATCTCAGAGGGTTTAGGTCTCAATCTGAGGAGAGTGCAGGGGATTCAGAAAGGGTTGGATGAGTCGAATGATGATCACGAAGGTGTTTGGAGCGATCACTGGTGATGGCAACATTATGCCTCCATTCATCTTCCCACAGCGCCTCAGATTCAAAACGGAGGCCAACATCAATTCCCTTCAGGTGTTAGTGCTACCCTGGGTCATGAGGGTAGCTGCTGAAAGACTGTCTGTCTGTTAACAGGACTCTGCACCATGTAACAGAAACAGGGAAACCCAGTCAGGGCTGTCAGACAATTTCTGCGACCACATCATCGCTGACATCTGGCCACCTAACTCCCCAGACTGCAACCCCCTTGATTATTATGTGTGGGGTGCAGTTGAACGAGAGACCAACAAAACTCCTTGTAACACCAAAGATGAACTGAAAGCAATGATTATGGCAGCATTCAAAAAACTTAAACGAGAAGAGCCTCCAGAAGAGTTGCAGGAGATTCCGAAGTCATCTGGAGGACGTGGTTGAAGTCAATGTCGATTTTATTGAATAAATTTACTATTTGGTATTTGAAGATATTTTTTGTGTAATTTTGGTAAATGTGTCTGTTAAATTGAGATGTCAGTGTTATTTTTAGTTTTGCAGCATTTAGACGACAATTTATTCATCGCGCCAAGTATATACATACTACCAAAATATGCCTCAGTATCAGTTATCTCCCTTTAGCTCAACTCTTAATTTTTTTTATTCACCTCCGCAGTCATCAGAACTCTTTGGATCAAGTCACTGGATTAAGCCGACGCTTTTATCCACTGGGCAGTGGGCATGTGCCCTTGTGGATAATTACGTTGGAGGTATTTATCTTTACAAAGTTGAACGGGTTCTTTACAAAGCTAATCGAATAAGAAACCTTTATTTAAACTGTTGTCTTCATCCTCGTTGCCATATTTATGATGTTTCGGCTGTTGTACGCTCCAGCCTTCTTCAGGTGATTTGAATTTCGTTTCGAATCCTTTATTTCGTCCACGGGGGTAGATTGTTCTAGTTCCACGTACTATGCCTCTTCTATATGTCTCAGTATCAGTTATCTCCCTTCAACTCATCTCTCGAAGTTTTTGTTCACCTCTGAAGTAGCCAGGAGTTCAGACTTCGTTGCCATATTCACGACGTTTCCGACGTTGTACGCTTCGTCCTTCTTCAGGTGATGATATCCCGAGCCGAACCCCTTTACTTGAGCTTTAAATCATTTTCAAACAGTCATCTCCATTGCCATATTCACGACGTTTCGGTTGTTGTACACTCCGGCCTTCTTCAGGATCTGTCTATATTTCTGAGATGAACTATTGTAATTATTTACACTATTAACATTGTTCAGACTGTTGTCTTCATCTTCATTGCCATATTCCCGACATTTCGGCCGTTGTACGCTCCGGCCTTCTTCAGTTGATTTAAATTTCGAACCGAACACTTTATTTCATCCACTGTGGTAGATTGTTCTAGTTCCTCTGGCCATGCCTCTTCAATCTTCCAGTTATCTCCCTTTAACTCAAGTCTTAAGGTTTTTGTTCACCACTGAGGTAGTCAGGTATTGACCTCACAACCCTTTATTTACACTATTTATATTGTCCAGACAATTGTCTTCATCTTCGTTGCCATATTTATGATGTTTCGGCTGTTGTACGCTCCGGCCTTCTTCAGGTGATTTGAATTTCGTTTCGAACCCTTTATTTCGTCCACCGGGGTAGATTGTTCTAGTTCCACGTACTATGCCTCTTCCATATGTCTCAGTATCAGTTCAACTCAACTCTCCGTGTTTTTTTGCAGGAATCGAGCTTACACTTTTTACATTGTTCAGACTTCGTTGCCATATTCACGACGTTTCCGCCATTGTACGCTTTGTCCTTCTTCAGGTGATTGGGCTTTACGTCAATTTAAACAGACAATTTTTTTTTGAAATGGGAATTGCTATATAAGAAATATTTAAATTTTGACCTATTCCTAAATTCCAACAGAATTGTCCCCAAATTTGTGCAAATTGAAACTAACTCTTCTTTTGCATATTTTTCTACTTTTTGTTCGTTTGTTTCAGCTCACCAAACTATGTGATTTTCAACACAACTAGATTTTAAACAGTCATCTTCATTGCCATTCTCACGACGTTTCGGTTGTTGTACACTCTGGCCTTCTTCAGGATCTGTCTATATTTCTGACATGAACTTTTGACCTATACCGTTCAGTCCAATTTTTCTCTCCTGAATTACAGGAGCATTAAGATAAAAATAAGTCATCTTATTTTCCATTAATTCGGAGATTAAGCACTGAGAGTTAATTACTATATTTGACAGTGTACGGGTTTCTTATTTGATTAGATTTGTAAAGGACCTAACTGTGTACATACAAATAACCCTCCATGATTACGAGTGTTATTGTTGTTGAACAATTAAAAAAAATCTTATATGGCAAAAGACCTCACCCTGCCTCCCATCAGCATGGCTGGTGCTAACCTCTAAGAAAGTGATTTACTGTACCTTCTCTGGCTAACATGACGTGGAAAGATTATAATGAATCCATTGCTAGGTCTGCTGCTAAGATTCAGACAATTTTTCTCTCCTGAATTTATCTCGCGTATTTATAAGTCTACCATGTGTCCATGATTTAAATATTGCTGCTACATATGGCCCAGTGGTCCTGCTATATATTTAGAGTCTTGATAAAATCAAAAGAAAAATCAGCAATATTATTGGTCATGACGTGGCATCTCAGCTTCAGTCGCTTTCCTCCTTTCCAACTGCCGTAACGTAGTTTCCCTGTGCCTTTTCTATAAATACTTTCACGGTAATTATTCAGATGAACTTTTCTCTATGGTAAAGAGACTTCATGAATTTAAGCACAGTACAATTGTTGGCAATGCCTTATCAATTCTACAATCTTGTCTACATCAGCTTGTTTGGTATGGGCAAAGTATTGATCATGAAGAAGGTTATCGTTTCTGCATTTGGTCCATTGCATTTGCTTTCCCTTTTTAAGTTCATTGCCACTTCAGTAGGTGAAATTATGGTTCATTTGCACTTCTTTCCCAACTTGTAATTCCTTTGCGAATTTGTTAGTGTTATGGGACCTTACCCATAATAACATAATGGACTATTCCATACGTAATAAATACTACGCCTCAAGAGGAAGCAGGGAGTTCAGTCTGAAGTCGGGCGACCGGCTGACCGGCTGATCGGTTGAACTCTCGAGGAACCTGAACAAGGCTGCGTCGAAGGGCGGAATCTCTTTCGGGGAGGTAAACCGACCCGAACCCGCTTATACCGGTTCAAAAGCATATTTTTGGCCGAGCCCACGGGCTTGGAGATCCCACGTTAAACCGGCCTCGTGCCACATGATGCCCTCGTGGAGGGAGACTAAATACTATTCAGTCTGAAGTCTGGAGTTAAGTCCGTCAGGAGTCTGTCAGTCAGTGAGAGCGAGGGAGTCAGTGAGTCGAGTCAAGAGTCGAGTCAGAGTCGCGTTCAGACAATTACTACAAGACTACAAGAATAGTGATACTGGTCGAGACTACATTATACTCCCTACTAAACCTGATTGTTCGTACTAACACTTTCTACTTCTCTGTATATATTCCTGTTTGTAATATATCTGTGTTTTACCATATCCGTATTCGAGTTCTTCTTTATTGGTTCTACCTTGGACTATCACCCGTGGTACAAGGAACTGGACAATAACAGTTAGTTTCCTTTATTACTGAATAAACTTTCATCTTTCTCTCATGTTCTTTAACACAGATCATCAACCAGTCTTCTGTAGTTTCTTGTAGTTACTGTGGTTTTGTAAGACAGTTCTAGTTGAATTAATCCTCTGCCTCCTTCGGATCTGGACACATACAGACGATCAACATCGGCCTTAGTATGATTCATAGCTTAGATAAGACACAAGGCCGAAACCCAGTGAGGATCAAACTCACTACTAAGTCGTAAATGATCTAGAGAGACAAGTTTGCTAACAATTACATCACGTCCAAGTTCCCAAATGTTTTTCTAGGCGTAACTTAGATGAGACACAAGGCCGAATGTACGAGGCACGCAGTGAGGATCGAGCTCACTACTCAGTCATAAACTGATCTAGCGATACAAGTTTGCTAACCATTATAGCACGTCTCGTTTTGATATCCATCGCTCTGTGTCTGATATTGTTCAGTTAAAAATGTTGAAAATGTCTTGCTCCACAGGGACGGCTAAAGTGTTTATGGCTGATATTCTGTTTTGTGAATTCATCTCGGTATTTAACAGCAAATGCACAAGCCTGTAGTATTCTTTTCTTAATTTCACCTTCAATTTTATATACTGTATCCTATCTTCACTGACTCCTAGTTCAAGTCCCCTAATCGTTTTGACAAAATCTAGATTGTGTGGATTTCTGCCATTCACCCTTTCTTTTTACTTGTTACAATGTTACTTTTGCACATTTATCTTATTAGAAATCCATACTTATGTCATTACTTTTACAGAATTAAGGATACCTTCCAATTCACTGTCGTCTTTGGTAAAAGGTGGCGATCAGTCATGTAGAATAAGTGATTAAATTCTTACTTGTTTATTTTGTATCCATAGTCATTACGGTTTAGTTTATGCGAAAGGGAGGTTAAGGACAGACAGAAGAGATGACAAGGACTTATTTGAAAGATTCCTGGCTAGATATTCAAGCGACTGGAAGTGTCGGTGTCTTTGGTGGGATTTCGGGATCATGTACTTTTCCACAATCCCATGCAATATTTGAGGAAATTTACTGTCACAAAGGAATCTTTGTACATTTCCAAAGACTTAAGAATCTAAGGGTGTGGTACCTTATCAAAGACGTTACTTTATTATTATTATTATTGTTGTTGTTGTTGTTGTTGTTGTTGTTGTTATTTTAATATACATCGGTGTATGAGTACAAGAAATCGTTAGAATTTGTTAGAACCAAGAATTATTCTATCCAATAGTAATTATTACATTAATATTGAGCTGTATTGATATTTGTAATATACGCCTTTAAATACACATTCTTTGTCAACGACAAGTATTATTTTTATATCAAGAATTATTATATACTAGATTAAAATCCGGCCTATCAGGCGACATTCACGCTAGCTCCTGTGGAGGGCTCTTGATTGCGCCTTCGGCTTGTCTAGGAGTTTGAGAGTCCCTAATTCCTTGCATTCGAAGCTCTCCTGGTTGCCATTTGATCTGGGTTTTCATTTGCACGGGACTTTCTTTTCCTCGCAGCAGCTTTGGCTCTTTTGATTTACAATCTGATCCTCTGTTAGAATTCTTTTAGCGAAGTATACTGCTATCGTATGCCATAAGCATCAATAAACTACAGAACTCAAAATTGATCGCTGCATTTAAGTATTGAATTAATGTTTAAGTTTACCTTTTAATAGTTCAACGATAATTCTTATGCCGCCACTTAATTTAAAGACAATTTGATGTGCGTAGGTCCTTAATTTCCTTACAAATATCTAATTTCATTTCATAGGTGATTTCGCTGGGATTTGGCAATTAATTTCGATTACCCCCAAACATATTTCGAAATTATAAAAATTGTTATCGTACAAAAATTCGTCGCAAAATTCACGTAAAATACCGCCGAAAACAATCGCAGTACTGAAAACTTCGGAATCCAAAATTCTGTAACATGAGTTATTGAAAGTTAGAGAGTTGTGTTCCTTTAACTGAAAAAGTGTGACACGATGACACACAGACCTTCGTATTTATTATATAGATTAATATATATCTGTATCAATATTATATGTCACTCTTAATAGATGTATTTCAGAATCAATAATTAAAACTACATTTTAAGACAAAATTATGGTCAGATTCATTACAACGATCGACTAATGCGTTTAACGTGTTGTCTTGTAAAATGTCCCTTTTTGTTCATATAATATTTTATTTAAATTTTTCGATGTTTCACACATGTATTTCTGGTGACCCTTTTTACAGTCTGAATTTATGAGATGAAGAATTATCATTATTTACATTATTTATATTCGGACTAATATCCTCATTTTTTTGTCATTGTTACAACGTTTCGGTTGTTTCCGGTCCGGATTTCATCAGGTGCTTGTCAATCCGACTAACCTTCAGGGAATTTCAAACTGAATCCTTTACCTAACTCTTCTGCTTTCTCCTACCAAAATTTGTCTGTATTAAAACAAGAATTTGTTAGAGGCAAAAATTATTATCTATTGGTCTGGATTTCTGTATTATGAAATGCTTAAAAGTTGTGTCTTCATATGTAATCACCCATACACCGAAATAAATATAGAAACTCTGCACATTTAAGAGAGATGTCGGCATCTACGGAAATGTAAAAGAATCCCTAAAAATGAACATTTAAAATTTGAAATTCCCCTATGTATACTTCAAAGCAATTTTAAATTCATATTTTCCAAACAAGTGACAAGAGGTATGGGGCTACCACCATTATTGACTAGATGTAACCGTAAGTTTTATGCTAAGAGTTTCTTCTCTCTCTTCCCGCTTACGGAACTTTCTTCCAGCTTTTTACTTTCCAGCCAACTTTGACCTTCAAAAATTTAAATGCAATGGCAATCGTTATCTTCTGTCTTCTTAATTCCCGTTCTTTTAATGTTCTAGCTGTTAGAATTTTGGGGTACTTTGTACTACTGAGCCAACCAAAATGAGCTGACTCATTTTATAGTCCACCAAGAGAAGGGTTGACCAATAAGAAAGCTCAAAATATTCAATCCGACGTGTATAAAGGCAGCCATTTTGTTTTTTCTCCAAAAATATCTTCACTGCCAACCTCTGATATCGAAGGCCCGAAGAATTACTGAACAGCTGCTACTTTCTCCGAATCTTCACTGCCAACCTCTGATATCGAAGACCTGAACAATTACTGAACAGCTGCTACTTTCTCCGAATATTCACTGTCAACCTCTGATATCAAAGACCTGAAGAATTACTGAACAGCTGCTACTAGTGATATTGGCGTTGTTCCATTGAACACATTACGTACTGCGCTGGATTCTATATTCAAAGACTACGGCGAACATGGTCAACACTATCTTCTTAATGAACTTTCCTCAATAGTACCCAGACTTAATGAATTTAAGTACAATACCAGAATTCTGACAAGGTCTCATCACTTTACCTGTTGAATTTCCCATAAGTAACCGTAAGTTTTATGCTAACAGTTTTTTTCACAGTTCTCGCTTGTGAAATTCTTTTCAGGCTCCATTTTTTCCTGCCAATATTGGTCTGAAAAAAAATTAAAATGAAATGTCAATCGCTATCTACTGTCCTCTTGGTTACTCTTCTTTTTTCTTGCTCCTTAGTAATGTTTCTGTTTTCTAATTCTTCCACGTCCCTTGTATCTTAGTGGCATTACTGCCTTGGTTGGGTTGAATTCGATTAAAAAAAAAAAAAAAAACAACCTTCGTCGAGAATGATATCATGGCCTGAATCTTTCTCAGAAGGATGAATTCGTCCTATCAAGAATCCGAGCAGGACAAACCAATATCACTCGCTTATTTCTCGTTAAAAAAAATACTCCTGAATGCGCAACATGTCAGAAGGTATACTGTAAAATATATTCTAACCAATTATAATGACCTTGTATCCTTAGTAATTACTGTTTAGTCAATGATTTTTGATATGTCTGGTCAGGGAGGCGTTTTCAAGAAGATAAATAACAGAGATTATCCTCGCCTAATTGAAGGCGGTTGGTCTGTACCACAAATGATAACACTAAATAAGTCCATTCTAGGAGGTAATAAAACCATTGATCTAAAGGAAATGGAAAATCTGACGTGGCAGCAAAAGAATCCCTAAAAGTGAATATTTCAAATTCGAAAATCCTATACACAAACTTGTAAGCAACTATAAAGTCATACATTCTAAACAAGTGGCAAGAGTTATGGAAGGACCCCCCAAAGAGCAAACTTTACAAAATTAAACCCATTCTATGAAAATGGCATCATGGTCTCAGACTTTCTCGGAAGGAAGAAGTCCTACCAAGAATCCAAATAGAACACACCTATGTCACTTGCTCATTTCTCATTAACAAAAAAATGAATATGCTCCTGAATGCACAGCATTTCAGACGGTATACTGCCGTAAAATATATTCTAACCAATTATAGTGACCTTGTCCCTATATGTCAAGGATTTTTTTATATGTCTAGTCCCAAGGGTTTTTTCAAGAAGATAAAAATTAGACATTATCCTTGCCTACTTGAAAGAGGTTGAACTGTACCACAAATGATAGCACTAAATAAGTCCATTCTAGAGGCAAAACTGGAAAGTGATAAGACTATTGACACAAAGGATTGTTTACAAGCCATATATATTTTTTTAAATAACCAACAGTTGATACGCTGTTAAAACGGAAGAATTAATCTGTTAATTTTGTTTTTTTTTTTGTATTTGTTACTCTCTCTGTGGATGTACAGGTGGTGCAATGATTGAAATGAGAAATCGGTCATCTGAGTCCAAATTCTGGTTGAGATAGTTACATTAACTTTTGCACAAATACTCTTGCAAAAGAGATGAATTCATCTTTTCTCTCCCCATCTCATTTTAACAGATATATTTAATAAAATTTTACAAAAATATCTTGAAATACTAAAGAATAAATTTATTCAATAAAATCACGATTGACTTCAACTACAACCTCCAGCCAACTTTGGAATATCCTTCAAATCTTATGGATGGTTTCCTTGTTTAATTTGGTGAATGCTGCCATAATCCTTGCCTTCAGTTCATTTCTTACGTATGTCTGTTACCTTTTTCTGGTAAAGAAGTAAGTTAGGATAAGCAAGGATAAGAATGGTTATAATGGTCAAGCACAAGTCAGCCTTGTGCTGAGTTGGAACAACCAAATTATTTATTTCATTAATAAAACTGCTATGCAAGTCCAAGTATCCTATTTATAATCAATTAGCATCTGATATACTTTTTATGCAATCATTTTATTTCAGAAATCTGTTATTTAAACTCAGCTTGTATCATCTGTCTTTATTGTGTGTCCATATAAATTAAATGTTACCTCAAACATATTTACAGAAATGGAAAAGCAGGTGACAGCAAAAGAATCCCTAAAATTGAATATTTCAAATTCGAAAATCCCTTGTACAAACTTGTAAGCAACTATAAAATCATACATTCTAAACAAGTGGCAAGAGTTATGGAAGGACCACCCAAACAGCAAACTTTACAAAATTAAACCCATTCTATGAAAATGGCATCATGGTCTCAGACTTTCTCAGAAGGAAGAAGTCCTATCAAGAATCCAAATAGAACACACCTATGTCACTTGCTCATTTCTCATTAACAAAAAAATGAATATACTCCTGAATGCACAGCATTTCAGAAGGTATACTGCCGTAAAATATATTCTAACCAATTATAGTGACCTTGTCCCTATATGTCAATGATTTTTCAACATGTCTAGTCTGGAGGGTCTTTTCAAGAAGATAAAAATTAGAGATTATCCTTGCCTACTTGAAAGAGGTTGATCTGTACCACAAATGATAACACTAAATAAGTCCATTCTAGAGGCAAAACTGGAAAGTGATAAGACCATTGACACAAAGGATTGTTTACAAGCCATATATATATATATTAAATAACCAACAGTTGATACGCTGTTAAAACGGAAGAATTCATCTGTTATTTTAAAAGAATTGGCATTATTGGAGTTACTGGACACACCAAACAATGAAAGCAAAACAACTTTAATTTTTTAACTCCTATGCAAGTCCAAGTATCCTATTTATAATCAATTAGTATCTGATATACTTTTTATGCAATCATTTTATTTCAGAAATCTGTTATTTAAACTCAGCTTGTATCATCTGTCTTTATTGTGTGCCCATATAAATTAAATGTTACCTCAAACATTTGTTTGAACTATTTTTTTTTTTAGTTTTTTTTACCAAATAAAAATTCCTATAAGAAGAAGTATAGAAAATCTTGGGTTCTACAGACTATTTATTCCTTCTTTTTATAGTAACTGTGAGGAAACAAAGTTTTAAATGACTCTTACGTATGTCTGTTACCTTTTTCTGGTAAAGAAGTAAGTTAGGATAAGCAAGGATAAGAATGGTTATAATGGTCAAGCTCAAGTCAGCCTTGTGCTGAGTTGGAACAACCAAATTATTTATTTCATTAATAAAACTGCTATGCAAGTCCAAGTATCCTATTTATAATCAATTAGCATCTGATATACTTTTTATGCAATCATTTTATTTCAGAAATCTGTTATTTAAACTCAGCTTGTATCATCTGTCTTTATTGTGTGTCCATATAAATTAAATGTTACCTCAAACATATTTACAGAAATGGAAAAGCAGGTGACAGCAAAAGAATCCCTAAAATTGAATATTTCAAATTCGAAAATCCTTTGTACAAACTTGTAAGCAACTATAAAGTCATACATTTTAAACAAGTGGCAAGAGTTATGGTAGGACCCCCCCAAAGAGCAAACTTTACAAAATTAAACCCATTCTATGAAAATTGCATCATGGCCTCCGACTTTCTCGGAAGGAAGAAGTTGTCCTATCAAGAATCCGAATAGGACACAACTCTATCACTCGCTCATTTCTCTTAAAAAAATGAATATCCACCTGAATTCACATTTCAGGCGGTGTGATGGTGGGCATTAACTGTAAAACCCAATACGTCAACTATTCTGTAGCAAGACTAGTCTAGATGACGTTTTCGAGAAGATAAAAGCAGAGGCTATCATAGCATGCTTGAAGGAGATCGCATTATACCACAAATTTAGTAGCACTAAATAACTTCGTTAAGAGGCATAACTGGAAATTGGTGAAACCAATGACCCAAAGGATTGTTGACATGCCATTTTTTTAAATCTTTTCGGACACAAATAACCAACAATTGATATGCTGCTAAAACATAATTAATCAATCAATAAACACATCTAATAAATTTTATTAATTTATTTATTTATATTTCTCTCTCACTAACTCTCTCTCACTCACTCTCTCTCTCTCTCTGTCCCTCTCTGTCTCTCTCTCTCTCTCTGCGGATGCGCAGGTGGTGTAATGTTTGAAATGAGAAATCATCGATCTGAGTTCACATTCTGGTTGATATCCTTACATTGACTTTTGCTCAAATACTCTTGGGAAAGAGATGAATACACCTTTTTCTCCCATGCTACGGGTTAAATAGCAAGCCAGAGTGGTTGGCAACCAGTATAGGAAAAGGACAGCTCTAAATTCAAAAGGGTATTTGGCCATGACTTTGACTGTAACTAATGTCCACTCAGCAATTTTATGATATAACGAGTCTAGAGGACTTTTTCGAGAAGATGAATGACGAAGCTAGCCTACACGAAGGTGGTTGGTCTATAGCACAAATTTATAGCGATAAATTACTACGTTTTGAAAGGAGAGGAATCAATGATCTAAAGGATTGTTTATATGATATATATATTTAAAAAAGAACCCTTTTTGGATTTAAATAACTTTTGATATGCCTTTAAAACAGAACAATTAATAAATCAGTCACCAGCTTACATCGGGAAAACTTCATTTGTATTAATGACAAAAAAAGCAAGAAAGAATAATTTTTAATAGATTTCTTCTCAGGTAATGTTATTAGCCATATGAATTCAAGAATAATTCTTTCCGTTTTTCTTTCAATTCAATTCTTAGCGTCCCTTGCTTGAAGATTTCCTTTGTTCTGATCCGTGTTGAAATGAGGTTTGTTTGTTTTTTTGTTTTTTTTCATTCTACAATTTGACGTCTTTGCGTTTCTTAAAATATTCAGCTGTTTGGCCGTGTGTCTTGATTCGCTTCCTTAAAGCTTCCAACTTAGGGAAATTCCTTAAAAGATGTTCATTATCAAGCAGTGGATTTTCCAAAGCACAGTAACACATCATATCGCACATCATCATCTGTTTGGAAAAAAGAAAAAGAAAAAAGAAAATATGATAATCTCTCTATATTTCTGAGATGAAGTATTATTTACACTATTTACATTGTTCGGACTGTCATCGTAATCATTGTTGACGTATTCATGACGTTTCAGTCGTTGTACGTTCCGGCCTTCTTCAGGTGATTGGAATTCTAAACCGAAGCCTCTCTTTCGTCCACCGGGATAGATTGCTCTAGTTCCATGTGCCATGCCTCTTGCAGATTAAATCTCAGTAGCAGTTATTTCCCTTTAACTCAACTCTCCAAGTTCTTTTTATTTCTTTTTTTAAAATTTTAAAATATTGAACTCGTACCTCTTTGGGTCTAGTCCCTAGATGATTTCAACCAACGCCTTTATCTACTGTGGACATCAGGGTATGAATTTTGGGGATTTATAAACCTAATGCCTCAGTAACCGTTTTTTAAATTTCCTTGTTATTATTTTTCTTCTCTGGCACTCCATATTACTGGTTCCGATATTTTATTCATGTCTATGTCAAAAATCTCCTAAGCCGGCCACTACATGGCCCAGTGGATAAAACCATTGGTTGAAGTAATTCTGGATATATTGTTCTAGTTCCACTAGCCATATTATCTCAGTATCAGTTATTTCCATTTATTTACCTCTTCATCTTTGAGGAGACTGTCCAGCACTGAGTGCCACAGAGGAGGACAGATATCACGTAACAGTTTAGCACTATTTCTTTGTTTATAGCGAAATTTTGGTGAAGATGAAGAAGAAGGAGGAGAATCAAAAAGCGGAAATGAATAAGAAGGAGGCGTAAAAGAGGAGAATCAGGAGCAGCAGCAATAGAAGAAGAAGAATCACAAGGAGGGGGAGAATGAAAGAGAGAAAATGAATATGAAGAAGGAGGCGTAAAAATGAAGAAGAAGGAGAAGGAGAATCACAAGGGGGAGGAGAAGGAGGAGGAGGAGAATGAAAAGGCGAAAATGAATAAGGAGGAGGCGTAAAAAAAGAGAATCAGGAGCAGCAGCAACAAAGGAAGAAGAAGAAGAAGAATCACAAGGAGGAGTTGAAGTAGGAGTAGTTGAAGGAAGAAGAGGAGAATAAAAGAGCGAAAATGAATAAGAAGAAGGAGGCGTAAAAATGAAGAAGGAGGGGGAGGGGGAGGAGGGGAATATCACAAGGTGAGAAGAAGGAGGAGGAGGAGAATGAAAGAGCGAAAATGAATAAGAAGGAGGCGTAAAAATGAAGAAGAAGGAGGAGGAGGGGGAGGAGGGGAATATCACAAGGTGAGAAGAAGGAGGAGGAGGAGAATGAAAGAGCGAAAATGAATAAGAAGAAGGAGGCGTAAAAGAAGAAGAAGAAGAAGAAGAAGAAGAAGAGTCACAAGGAGAAGTTGAAGGAGGAGGAGGAGAGTGACAAGGCAAAAATGCATCAGAGGGAAGCGAAAAAAAAAAGAAGAAAAAGACGGACAATCAGCAGTAGTAGAAGATTACTGGATTACTTCAACGATTTTATCCACTGGGCCCTTGTGGACATGAATTGTGTATGAATTTTGAGGACTTCTAAACTCAGTAACAATTTTGAAACAACGATGAGGACAACAGGCCGGACAATGTAAATAGAGTAAATAAGATGATAATCAGTCAAAAATATGAAATAATATCTATTGTAATCGTGAAAATAAACAAAGATAGATTTAGATACTAAACATTAATCGATCCTGGATTATTTTTTTTTTTGTTTTTACTAAATATTCATCTATTATAAGTTTTAAGATCTCCTCAAGGTAGAGGTTTACTGAATGAGGTAGTTGTATAGACGTATGAAACAGTAAGATAAGGTGTCCTGGGTAAGACGATAAACTACATCCGGCAGCAAGGCCTCTGATCAAGACGTTTTGAGGAGCGTGGAACCACTTCTTAACTGCTGTTGTTACCAGCTCCATCCTGACATATATATGGTAGTACCTGTGAGGACCCAACAATGGGCAAATAGTTAAGCCCCAAACTGGGGTCAAAGCGGTGCAAAAGCGTAAAAAATAGATTTTAATACCAGCAATTAATTTTTTAAGGAAAAATTATTTCCAGCACTACATTTTTGATGGAAAAATATTAGCATCAAAATATTTTCGTAAATAATTATACATTTTGGAAGAAAAAAATATATTGCCAAAATGCGTTTTTGAAGGAAAAATATTACTAGAAATACATTTTTGGAAAAAAATATTACCAACAATAAAAATCTTGGCGGTATTAAATAACTCATTGAGGTGTTGATATGCCGTAAAACAAAGCAAACCAAATCAAACCAGTAGTAGAACAAAAGTAAAATCATGACAATATGTAAGATAGATAAATATTGACTCTAGACTTGAAGAGGTTGAAATTGTAGTGTTCGTGTTTAACTCTCATTCGGTGATGATTCGATTCATCACAGTTCGATATTAAAGAACCCAACAACCATATTGGTCGGGAAATCAGCCAACCAACAATTGGCGTCGGGTAATGGTCATCGACACTGATTTGTTTGGCCTTTAATACCGAGTAATGAGTTCAATCCGCACAAGGTGATCCATGCACAATTCGACACTAAATAAAGCTACAATTCCGTACGTCATAAAAACAGCCAATTAACTATTGGCCTCAGGGAATTGTTACTGAGTCGGATCTTCTAACCATTAATACCGAATAATGTTTGCTCGGTGGCCCAATTTGACATTACATAACCAAGAAGAGTTGATACGACATCAAAAACACACAAGGTCGTGGTTTAATAAAGCTAGTCTGAGTGGTCATTACTACTGAAGAATGCACTTAATCTCATCAAATATGTTTGTGGCTTGTCTTAAAAATGTTTCGTGAGGTTAAACAAGACGTTTTCTTTTTCTTTTTGGAAACAAGGTATTTTCTGAATGAAAGGACGATGGAAACATTGAATTACTACCTTATCTCCGACGAACCATCCGTTACCACCGTTGTTTATTTTGAGTGTTTCCTCCATAAAAGGCAATACTTTCTTGCAGGTCTCCTCATAAACATGGCGCAGTTCCCGCTGTAACGAAAGATAAAGAGAAAAGGAATAAAAGCGTTTCAGGTCACGGAAAATATGGTTCCTTTGATCTTACACTAGAGGTAAAAGGTTTCAGGAAACACTGCAATTCTACAAATATATATATATATATATATATATATATATATATATATATATAAAATATATCGGCCCCCATCTGTTCATATCTATATATCTATCTAATCATTCTGTCTCTCTCTGTCTCTCTCTCTCTCTATATATATATATATATATATATATATATATATATATATATATATATTTCGATAAACGTGCAATCAATTTACAAATTCATGAATTATTCATACAAAAACAAATGCAAAGGTTAATGATTTAATTATGAGATATCCATCGTCGCAAACAATTCAAATAATATACAAAAACCCCGAACCTGTTATGAATGAAAAGATCCTTGTTTCTATAAATTTCTGCTGCATTAGTTCTTATTTTTTTTACTACAAGCTTTCGTCTGTTCGTAGAACTAATGCAGCAGAAATTTATAGAAACAAGGATCTTTCATTCATAACAGGTTCGGGGGTTTTTATATTATTTGAATTTTTTTGCGACGATGGATTTTTCGCCAATTAAATCATTAACCTTTGTATTTGTTTTTGTATGAATAATTATGAATATATATATATATATATATATATATATATATATATATATTTGTGTATTTAGGCAGCATCTTTTCATTGATGCACGTTTCATTAAATAATATAGACAAGTGTTGTCTATTAATTTTATGTAAATTTTTTTTCGTAACGTCTGATAAATTTAATAACATTATCGTTGAACGAAGAAAGAAATTCACAATATTGATCCATTTTTTTTTTAATACAATCTAAGCTTTCGGCTTACATAAGCCATTATCAAAGATGTCAATTACAACATATTAAGCAATATACGGACAAGACAGTGATGATAGTCTGTCATTGTTTACATAGATGATTTCTAAGCAACGATAAACACGTGCATATAAGACGCTAGAAGCGAAAATCGCACCGCATCTCATGACGTCACACATGACCAAACGAGAGTAAATTGGAGAAGTATGAAGTATGGCTTCTGTTACCAATTATAGACATTTAAGAATATTTGTAGAGATTCCATAATTGATTTTGTTTAGGTTGGGTTTCAATTTTATATATATTATTCACTTTTTATATATATTATTCACTTTTTATATATATATATATATATATATATATATATATATATATATAAAGTGAACATAGAAGTCAACACTTAGGCGACACTCTGTTTCATGCTAGAAGCAATCGTCAGTCCTGACAAATGCATCTAGCATGAAACAGCCTATCACCTCTAAGTGTTGACTTCTATGTTCACTTTTATATTTACACACGCCATATCTCTGATATTGAGCACTTTATCCCATAAATATAGCACACCTTAAGACTATATTTCTTCATATATATATATATATATATATATATATATATATATATATATATATATATCCCATATAGAAATATATTCATTCATCTTTTTCTTTCATCTCTCATTCCCTCTGTCCATCACCCTCTCTGTCTGTCTATCTATCTATCTATCTATCTATCTATCATGCCATGTCTGGATCAAGGTCTCTTTCCATTCATTTATATTTGACTCTATTCATTTTTCTTTCGCTATTATTTCTTTCTATGTTTCTAGCTATCAATAATGCTATCTTTCTATCTAGTTGCTTAAAATGAGATATTGTTGTATTTTTTTAAGTAAAAAATAAAATTTCAGGAAATAAATTGTGTTTACTTTTATATTTTAGTCTATTCCCGAGGCTCACCTTATTGCCACCAAAGTTCAAATATCGATTCGTCTGGCCACAATGCACTTTGCTAAATTATGAATATTTTGTAAGAGAAACATTACATTTGTTTTTGCCATTAAGACTGAAGATTTGATTCACGTCAAGGGAATCATGAAAAAAAGGACAATATCATTCGATTTTGCAGACATATATGATCTTCTTTACGCATAATTGGGAAAATAAATTCTAATTATATCAAAATTATCTCGATTAGAGAACACAAATTATGACTTGGCCACCTCAATTTCCTCGTCTCTCCCCCATTGAATTAATAGAGAGTAAATTGCAGTTCAAAGAGAATACACAAAGAGTGAGAGTGAGCTTTTTCATCTCTTGAAGAATGCTTGGGAAGATCTGCCATCTATTTTATTCAAACATTATTGAAAAGAATGCCAGGAATTTGTAAGGTAGATGGTGGTTTTATTGTTGAAAACAAAATATGATGCTGTTGAAAATAATATTTTTTATAGTTTTTGTCAAAATAAAAACAAATACTATAATTGATGAAATTTTATTTTTCACTCTAAAAAAAATAAAAAAATATCAAATTTTAAAGTGTATCAAAAAAGTGTTATATATATATATATAATCCTACTCATTGGATGGACGTACAGTCCACCAATATATATATATATATATATATATATATATATATATATATATATATTGAATAGAAATTTTGACTCTCTTATGAAGCGGACCTCTGTCTACCATTTTTACTAAAAGTAATTAATATTTGTTATAATTCAGATTAATCTTTAAATCAGTTAATCTGCCTCAAATATATATATATATATTATTTTTAAAAGATTTTTGGCTAAAGGCAAATATATTGTGTTGATAGATTTACAATATGGTCAATTTTAGCGATTCAAAAAAAATCATTCCAATCCATTTATATTTGGTTTGCAATACAGCAAAGTATTTTGCTCATTGGAAATATGAAATTTAATCTATTATCTTAGAATTAAAACTAAAATAAAAGCTTCAAGAAAGATTTTTTAAATTTTTTAAAATCCATATTGAAACTCAGGAGGTACTTAATTTTTGGAGGTACTTTAGTATTTTACAAATGGCAGTAACATTTTTGATAACATGAAACTAAATTGTTTCCTTTAAATACATCGGTATTGAATATTATGTGCGGAAAGAATTTAGAATTCGAAATTTATTTCTGATATATTTCGCTGTTTTATTTATGTTTTCGCTTTGCCTGATGGGATACGTCGTGACAATTAGGATAATTTTTGTTAGGATGGACTAATACATCAACTCATCCCTTCGACTTTTCCACGCGACGCATGGCTGACAGCAAAACAATGATGACATCGGAACTACTCGATGGATAGACTGTATCCCACCAAGCGTCGATTAGATCTCTCTACTGTGACTGTTAATATAGACCCAGAACCGGAAATTATCAATGTCCGGTGTGTTGTCGCTTTACCTTTATATATTCTTTCGTTCCCCTCAGATCAAGTAATTATCACTTCGAAAACTCGATTTCAAAGACACCATCTGCTGGCCCAAGCCATGAAACATTTGACATCGAAATAAAATCTCACGACCACCTCATTTATTAGGGTGTCCCAGTAATAACATCAAAGTATATAACATTATTCAAAATATAATGAAGACATAGATATTCTTACAGATTTTTACATGAAATAAGCTTTAGAACAAAGGTCTATCAAAGAACGAAAATACTTTAGATACATTTTAATATACAATAACAATATTAATGATATAGTGTAGACATATATTCTTCAGGATTTCCACATGAAATAAGCCTTAGAGCAAATGTCTATCAAAGAACGAAAATACTTTTCATACATTTTAATATACATTATATATTATTAATATGGTGGAGACATGTATCTTCTTACGGGTTTCTACAGGAAATAAGCCTTAGAGCAAATGTCTCTTAAAGAACGAAAATACTTTTCATACATTTTAATATACATTATATATTATTAATATGATGGAGACATGTATCTTCTTACGGGTTTCTACAGGAAATAAGCTTTAGAGCAAGTGTCTACCAAAGAACGAAAATACTTTCGATACATTCTAATATACAATAACAATATTAATGATATAGTGTAGGCATAGAAATTCTTACATATTTCTACGTGAAATAAGAACGAAAATACTTTTGTTCTTTGAATACTACATGAAATAAGCTTTAGTGAAAACACTCCCAAAAGAACGAATACATTTTTAATACATTCGATTATATACATGATTCGGTTGAAAAATTCATGGGCTGACCAAGATACTCTCACGAAATGTGACCAAATGAGGTTTATTTTTTAATATATTCCGCCTTGGGGTCTACACACTTCTTCCATCGGTCTTGGATCTCATTGGTGAAGAAGCTTTAATTCTATTGGTCAAAAATGTCATTAACATCAGATATGATGTCATCATCACTGCGATAGTGTTTCCCAGCCAAATGTTTTTGTTTTTTTACGTTGAAGAACATATCATCGTCTTAAATGACCAAATGTGGAGAATAGAGACGCTGATGAACCAGTTCAAAGCCACAATCACGCACAACAGGCATTAAAACGAACGACGTGTGTGCGGGAGCATAGACCTGATGTAACAAGACCCCATTCGTCAGGTTTCCTGGGCGTTAGATCTTGATAGCCTTTCGTAACTCCCTCAACAAGTTGGCATAGTGCTCGCCATTGATGGTGTGGCCCTTTTGTAGACAGTCCGTAAAACACAATGCCTTTTGCATCCCAAAAAAGATGTGACCTTCCTGCAGATGAAACGATCTTGGCCTTGTTTGGAACAGTTGAGCAGGGGTGTTTGTCATTTTGTCTCTGGCTCAAAGTGATGAAATAAAACATTCATCCTAGGTTTCGAGGGAACCATCGGGATCTGCCTGGAACGATGTCAGATTTTCCTGTGATGTGATCATCTTGGTAGGTTTTTGATCATATGCCTGAAAACGTGGCACCCACCTTCGTCATGTCAAGTTTATTGTGCATAATAATCTCAACTCCCTCACGGGATATGCTAATAGCATTGGCTATTTGATTTATAGGCAATCGCCCGTCATCTGTCATCATGTGGTGAACACGATCAATGTTTTCCTGGTGGCAGTTGCAGGAAATCCAGATCTTGGGTCATCTTCAAGATTTCTTACCCCTCCTAAATTTAGCTGCCAACTTTGCACGGATGATAGATCTGGAGAGGCACCCCCCCCAATATAGCAACCTTGTCGACCTGAATGTCCTTGGCTGTTAAAGCAATGTTCTGCATGTGCTACATAACATCACAATGCCAAATTTTGTTTATTTTCAAGAGAAATCGCTACTAGTTTTTCAAGTTTTCTTTGAAAAGTCATACTTTAGTTTACCCGGAAATAACAAAAGGCAGTTATTATTAAGAAGAGTTGAAATAAATGCATGCAAGATTTCGCAGGTCTAGCATCATTCCTTCATAGTCAGCCTATGAACTTTTCAGCCCACCCTCGTACTTGGAATGAAACAATGCAGTTATTAATAAGGAGAGTCGAAATGAATGCATGCAAGATTTCACAGTTCTAGCATCACTCCTTCATAGTCAACCTATGAACTTTTCAGCCCCAAATCGTACCTGGAAATAACCAATGCAGTTATTAATAAGAAGAGTTGAAATTAACACATGCAACATTTCACAGTTCTAGTTTCACTCCTTCATAGTCAGCCTATGGACTTTTCAGCCCACCATCGTACTTGGAAATAAACAATGCAGTTATTAATAGAAAGAGTTGAAATGAATGCATGCAGGATTTCGCAGCTCTAACATTGCCCCTTTATAGTCAGCCTATGAACTTTTCAGCCCTTCTCTCGTAAATCAAACGAAATAATTCAGGCGAATTGTAATTGATCTTCATAATTAGAAATGGTAAAATCTGAATCACTTACCGCCTTTGACGGATCCTTTTCATAATCAAATCTTATATAATCGTTTACAATGTCATGGAAGTTATCACTGATAAAGTCAACCCTGGCTTGTTCGATATTATTCTTGCCATGGAATCCTGAGAAAGAAATTAAAATAATATTAGGACATCTAAAACGTTAATAGCACAGAAAGTAAAATTGACGAATCGAGTTCAAACGGCGGTCGATTCTGTTTTGTGTTGTTTGGTATTAATACCTTAGAAAAAGCTATGAATCAACGTCCCTCCACTTATTAGTTAAACAGCCGCGTCTCTTGCACTGTCATGCCAACCAAACTAGGAAAAAGAAAACTCTGACCCCCAAAAAAAAAAACAACGTAAAAAGGGATAGACTTGTTTGGGCAATCTTGTCCAAAACAAATCACTGCTAGTTGCGTTCGCATCACAAGTGTAGACAGGGTTACGCGGCGTCGACTGTGACGAAAACGTTAATTCTGATTTATTGCCAGATTGCATTTGGAGCGTTTATTTTTAAATAAATTTATTGAAAAAGATCATTTTGATTGCAGCAGACATGGCGTATGTTCAACGGCCAGGGCGGACAGCTCTTCCGATGGATTCAACGCGCACGTGTTCGAGATCAAGGTCTTCGGTTGTGCTTTGACTCGGAGAGGGACTGGTTCCGTCAGGTCTACTTGCTCAAAACACGCATGGGTGAATTCCTCTCCGCTTTCAAACCAGATATATGGCGTGAACAGGTCAGACGCTCAGGCGGTCATTGGACTGATGATTATGATGAAGATGATGGTAACGATGATGATGATGATGGTGACGATGATCGTAATAATAATGATTGCGACAATGATGATAACGATGATGGTGATGATAATGACAATGTTGATGATAACGATGATGATGATGGTGACGACGATGATGATAATGACGATAATGATGATGATGGTGACGACGATGATGATAATGACGATAATGATGATGATTATGACGTTGACAATGATAATGACGATAATGATGATGACGATAATGATGATGATGATGGTGACAACGATGATGATAATGACGATAATGACGATAATGATGATGATGGTGACGACGATGATGATAATGACGATAATGATGATGATTATGACGACGATAATGATAATGACGATAATGATGATGATGGTGACGACGATGATGATAATGACGATAATGATGATGATTATGACGACGATAATGATAATGACGATAATGATGATGATGGTGAAGACGATGATGATAATGACGATAATGATGATGATTATGACGTTGACAATGATAATGACGATAATGATGACGACGATGATGATAATGACGATAATGATGATGATTATGACGACGATAATGATAATGACGATAATGATGATGATGGTGACGACGATGATGATAATGATGATGATAACGATGACAATGATGATGATGACTGCAATAATATTAGTGACAATGATGATAACTATGATGGTGACGAAGATGAAAATAATGGCAATAATGGTGATGGTGACAATGATAATAACGATAATGGTGTCGACGACGACGATGATGATGGTGATGGTGGCGACGACGATGATGATAATGATGATAACGATGATAACGATAATGATGATGGCGACGACGATGATGATATGATAATAATGATGATAGTGACAATAATGATAACAATGATGGTTAAGACGATAATGATGTTGGTAATAATGATTATGGTGACAATGATGACGACGATGACGTTCACGACGATGAAGATGATGATGATGATCGACAATGATGATAAGGATGATGGTGACGACGATGATGATAATGACAATGATAATAGTGACGACGATGACAATGATGGTAATAATCATGATGGTGATAATGTTGATAATGATGACGATTCTCGCCTGTGGTATTATTTTCCGGCTTCATACTTTCTAGTAAACTTTGATCTTCAGAAATTTAAATGCAATATCAATTGTTTTTTTCTGTTTTCTTAATTTTCTCTCCTTAATAACGTTTTTCTTTTTCTCATATCCTCTTACACTCAATAACCTATTGTGTCTTAGTGGCTTTATTGCTTTGCTAGGGGTGACATTAAAAAATCCTCAGACTATAGAACCTTGTGTTGGGCAACCTCTATGAGAAAAACAGCACTATAACTTAATTCAATCCGCCATAAATTTGGATACAGCATGCTGTACTGCTTGGCATTCGCTCCGGAAGCTCCAATACGAATGTCTGGATGTCACTCTCAGAACAGTGCAGAGGATTCAGAAAGAGTTGGTTGGGTTTAATGATGTTAACGAAGGAACTGCACCCTGATCGTTCTGATAAGAAAAGAACTCCCAAATTAGTTGGTTACGGTCTCAAACTCAGACGGAGGCCTACATCAAGTGACTTGAGGAGATAGTACTACCCTGGGTCAAGTAAGTGGCTGCTGGAAGACACTCTGTCTGGCAAAAGGACACTGCACCATGCCACATAAGCAGGAGAATCCAGACATGGCTGTCAGAATTTCTACGAACGCATCACCCCTTACATCTGGCCACCTAACTCCTCAAATTGCAAAACCCCTTTGATTATTATGTGTGAGGCACAGTTGAGCGAGACACTAACAAAACTCCTTGCAGTACCAAAGATGAATTGAAGGCAAGGGTTATGGTAGCATTCACTAACTTAAACAAGGAGACTACACAGAAGAGGTGCAGGAGATTCCGAAGACATTGATAGGCCATGGTTCACTTTAAACGTTGCGTTTAGTGGATACACTTATTTAGGTAAATGCTCTGTTTTAAAACAATAAATTTATTTATTCTCGTCTACCTGCCTGAATGTTTGAGAGATCTTACTAAAGAAAAGAAATACGAAGTCTGGCAGGATTCGAGCCTGCATCCCTCTGGGCAAAGGGAGCTATTGTTAAATCCAATACGTTCTGAGCAACAGAGATACAAAGAACCAATAAATCAAAAAATGCTGAATGGTCCCTTTAAGCGAAAACTTCTTCCGTCACAGATCTCCCAAAATTGGTTTTGGGGTCTGCCCAGTTTCGTAACAAAGCGGATTTTAGGGAAAGTAACGGATTTTATTTAAAATCCAACATACTTTTTTTTTTTTTAAACGTTATTTTTAGTGGTTACTCGTATTTAAATAGACGCTCCACTTATTTATTTTGGATTACGCTATCTATCTATCTATCTATCTATCTATCTATCTATATATATATATATATATATATATATATATATATATATATATATTTCCAGCTGTCCGGAATTCAACTGAAGGCACTGTTGAATGCAAAACTGTTGATAATGCCTGCACAATCCTCTTGGGGGATCGCTTCAATCTTCTCAGTGATGGCTGACTTCAATGCAGGAAGGGATGCGCTGGTAGATGTTGTTTTCTAGGGTACCCCAGGAGAAAGAATCTGGGGGGTGAGGTTAGATCTGGCAAGTCAGGTACTAATTTTACTTCAGCATTGCGGCTCATGAGACGCTTCCAAATATTTCACTGAGCCATGCCATGGTAACATTAGCAATGTGAGGAGGAGTAACATCTTGCTTAAACCACTGTTCCTTCTCATCAAAGTCCTCACGCTCCTCTACATGTCCCCACCTGAGAGGCCGCTGCATAAGAGTTCCCATGTTTCAAAACAAGAGCCGAAAACTTCAATATAATTATTTGAATTAAATTGAATTAAAGTACTAAGCTCTGTTCCATCTTCAAGCGAAATTTTTTTTTGAATAACTTATTCCTGAAATTTACGCGTTTTATAAGCATATTCATTATTGAAATTAAAATTACTATGGTAACGGCTAGAGCAATTATTTAAAGAAAAGGGGCGTAAGGGTTAATAATTTGTATCAATATCTCAGTTACATTCAAAGACGTCAAGTCAGGGTAAGGTTGGGGTGTCTAAATTTAAAGCGGAAGATGACATCGTCTAGTCTGGTTAAATGTCTATGGAGATTTATTTATTTTTTTATTTTATTTTTTATTTTTTTCTGAAAGGTTTTATGTATATAAAAAATCTGTCATAATTCGCTAACATTTGTTTCTTTGACGACTTCATAAAGAGTTATCTTTTTTTTTGGTAGGGCATTTAAACTATTTATTTAGACTATGGAGTTTAAAATTTGTATTTATTATTTTATAGCTTGGTACTTTAATTCAATTTAATTCAATTAATTATATTGAAATTTTCGGCTCTTGTTTTGAAACATGAGAACTTTTATGTAGCGTTGGAATCATATTTTTAAATAAATAATTATATATATATATAAGTTATTTCAGAATATTTGAAAGAAACTGATCGGACATAAATCAAGGATCACAAATGGCAGAGTAATGGAAATTATAATTATGGAAAAGTAAAAGGAAACCATTTAAGGATCTGCAACCATTTCGTCTCAAACATGAACCAAAAATGTCGAGAGGGGCCCTAGAGTGATATGATCCAGCTGTCTGCCATTCAACTTAAGGTACTGCAGGATATAGTTGTTGAAAACGCATTCACGTTCACCCTGGGTGATCGGAGGAATCTTTTCAGTGATGGCAGACTTCAATACAACAATGATGCAAGGGTTGCTCTGTGAAATGGTGTCCTTGAGGTACTCTAGAAGAAAGAAATCTGGTGGGGGGTTCAGGTCAGGCGAGTGAAGTGCCCATTCAATTTAGCTTTGCGGCTGATGAGATGCTCCTCAAATATTCCACCAAGTCAAGCCATGGTAACATTGTGAGGAGGAGTACCATTCTGCTAGAACCACTGTTCCTTCTCTTCAAAGTCCTCACGCTCCTCGAGTTCTCCCCATCTGAGAGGCCGATGCTGTCGACTATATATATATATATATATATATATAGTCGACTCTCCCGTCGAAATTCGACGTATGAGGGTCAAGCAGATCAGTTTCCAGGAAACCGACAGCCCGACACCGGCACATGAGATTTGATTATAGTTTTGAAGGTTTCGTGCAGGACCATCCACACTTTTTGAAGGGACGAATACAGAGACCTGGTGCACCGAATGTCACAAGGTTCCCAAACGACCCTCTGCAGGTTTTGAATTCAGAGTTGCCCTTTTCCTAGACCAGTTGCCATCAAGGCTATAGAACCCAGTCTGTCCTGCTATTTTACCCATAGCTGGAGGGGAAGAAGAGGATTCATATCTTTTCCAAGGGTATTAGCACGTAAGTGAATGTAATGGATTCGATGGAATTCGGAATATATATATATATATATATATATATATATATATATATATATATATATATATATATCATTCCTTAAATAAATTTACAAATTCTTTGAAAAAATATTTTAATCACATTATTCACTGGCAGAAAACGTAGGACATATTTTAACTGGCATACTTACCGAATTCCCTGGCTAGGTAGCGCGCAATGGCCATAGTCTGTGGAATCTGCACTTTGCCATCAATCTCCAAGATTGGAAGAACAGATCCCGGCATTTCTATAAAAAATAAAAGTAAAAATTATTTTAGATTTTGCATGCAACTTGCATTCACAAATATGTCGACTATACAACTACTACACTATCCCGTAGATTAAGTTCTTTTCTTCCACAACCGATTCTTCTTTGTATTTTTCTGTCACGGCATACATAGTATGCAAATAGTAATGGTACAGCGTGAGTATTTGGATAAATGAATAAATATTAAACATTTTATCCAACATTGTCTAAAAAGACCTTATCAGTTTTATTGCAATTTTCTACTTCTTATTTATTCTAATTAGGCTTCTTAACCGTAAATAACATAAAAAAGCGAGAAAGACTATACTCAACTGAAAAAGAAATGAGGGTCTGCTTATTGCACATTCGACCAAACATTGAAGACATCACGAAAAAACACGAGTCAAGGGTTTCACTAAATAAGCTATACAAATAGTTGGATAGAAACATTGAAATAAATTAAGTTCATATTTTCTACAAATAATTACTATTATTCGATTATGAAGAAAAATTGGCCACCATTTCTAATGATCGAGGGCTCAAAATAAAAAAAAAATTGGATAGTACCCATTGATACATTTTGGATTTCAATACAAAAGGAATATTCCACGTTAGCTAAAAAAGGTTGATCACTTTTAATGCAATTATTTTTGTGAATTAGTCTTCTCAAACCAAAATAAAAAATAAGAAGCGAGAAAGACTACGCTCAGCTAAAGAAGAAATGGGGGTCTGCTTATCGAACATTCGACCAAACATTGAAGAAATCGCACAAAAATCCTAAGGCACAGGTTTAATATTGACCATTTATTCACATTCCTTCATAATATTCCCTTCTCATTTCCGCTTGAATTCTTCCGTTCCAATGGCAACCTCTGCAAAAAATGCCCATATCTTGAACCACATATTTTAGTAGATTCTCATCACCAGGTACTCTCCCCTCACTTGAATGTGACACAGCTTTGACCAGTTATAAGGTTAAAAAAAGCTTTATCAGTTTTATTGCAATTTTCTACTTCTTATTTATGCGAATTAAGCGTCTTAACTCTAAATAGCATCAAAAATAAGAAAGGGGAAAGACTACACTCATCTGAAGAAGAAATGGGGGTCTGCTTATCGCACATTCGACTAAACATTGAAGAAATTGCGAACAAAAACCAGGCAAGGGTTTCACACTAAATAATCTACACAAATAGTTGAATAGAAACATTGAAATAAAGTTAATATTTGCGTGCGTATTTTTTAAAATCTATGGTTTTATTTCATAACATTTAAATATATACCCTTTAAAATTTTGCTGAGTGTGGTGTGGCGTGGTATTTTCATTTGCTCCTACGAGTGTCGTTACTTAAAAAAAGTTGAGAAATACTTATTTAGTGTTTCACCACGTTTTAAGATATCACCACACGCACAAAATAATAGGTCTTCCATGCAGCTTAACTTAGGGGTCGGTTTTAGAAGTTTATCCTTGTCACATTCCTTGAAAATATTCCCTTCTCTTTTACTCTTGAATTCTTCCGTCCCAATGTTATCCTATGCAAAAATGGTACCACATATTTTAGCAGATCCTCATCACCAGGTACTCTCCGCCCACGTTCAGTACAACTTTAACCACTTATAAGTACTCTCCCTCCATCCTTTCTCTTTACATACAATCTGCCCACATTTGCTTTAGAGCGAAAAGCGTCATGCATAGTAATCATCTTCCTCGTCTTTCTATCAAGCACAATAATTTCTTTTTTTTATCTCATTGGGTAATGTTGTCATATCTGATCTTATGCCCCAGCTGTTAATTTCGAGGTTCTTGACAAAATCCAAACAAGGTTCTGCAATGTAATCGATCCTGACGTGACATCTTGACTCCAGTCACTTTCTGATGTGGCATCCCTCTGTCTTTTCTACAAATACTTTCATGGAAACTGCTCTCTGTCGAGATTTTATCTTTGATGTTTCGACTACATAAATTTAAGCGTGATACTAGACTGGCAACTAGGTCCCAGCCTTTTACCGTTAAAATAGCTAAATGCAACCCTCACTTCTACTCCAACAATTTCTTTTCTCGCACTTCCCGTCTGTGGAATTCCCTTCGGCTCACTTGCTTCCCTAGTAAATAAAATCTTCAAAAACTGCATTCATCTATTATCTTTTCCTCATTCCCTCTATGTACAGTTTTTCTCACACCTTCACTCTATGTAACTCTCTGTCAACCAGTGGCACTCACGCCTTGCGTCGGGTGAAATGCTTAAAAAAAAAAAAAAAAAAAATTAATAGACGCAACTATCTATTACTATAACTAAATTATGTGAATACAAACTAGGTTTCAAGATTTATTATTATTATTCAGCTTCGTTAGTCAGTTTTTCTTTCGGTTTGCACGATCGTTACGCCCTGCCAATACTTAATAAATAACGGACGATATCGTTCTGTCTGCATGAAAACACGAACCTGACTTATAAGGTAGACTGTTCTAGTTCCACGTGCCATGTTTAATGGATGTCAGTTATCAGTTATCTCCTTTTAATTCCCCTCTCCAAGTTCTCCACTGCCTTAACCAGGTATTGAACTCACACTCTTTGGGTCCTGTTACTGGATCTAATCAACGCCTTTATCCACTGTGCCATGTGTCAGGACAGGCGAAATAAATGGTTCAGTTCGACTCGACATTCCAACAACATAAAGAAGGCCGGTGCGTACAACGGCGGAAACGTTGTAATAAATATGGCAACAAAGATGAGGACAACAGTCCGAATAATGTAAATAGTGTACATAATACCTCATCTTAGAAATATAGACAGATACTGAAAGGCGAAACGTTGTAATAAATATGGCAACAAAAGATGAGGACAATAGTCCGAATAATGTAAATAGTGTACATAATACCTCAGAGAGTGAGAAAGAAGTAGAAAAGATATATATATATATATATATATATATATATATATATATATATATATATATATATATATATCATAAATTAATTGATTTAAAATATGGTTTTCCATACACAGTTCTAACCATGTTTCAAAAAACATGGTTAGAACTGTGTAGCGAAAAAAGCATATTTTAAATCAATTAATTTATAATATTGATGCTCTGCAAATTTACATTGGGCACTATTTTGTAAAAATAAAAATATCTATAAGAACACCGGATTATATATCTTACTGTTCTTTCTTTATATATATATATATTTGTGAAATGAAAATAAAAGAAATTTAAACATCTATAAGACATTTCTCTCATCCTTCACCATCAATGAACAGAAGGTTATTCGTGAGTAGGAACGGATTTTGTAAAAAAAATTAGTCGACATAATGTCGGTAATTTATTCAATCAGACATGTCTAAAAGAGAATTTGCTGCCTAAATACACACACAGACACACAAACACAAACACACACACACATGTGTGTGTATATATATATATATATATATATATATATATATATATATATATATATATATATATAGATAGATAGATATATAGATAGATTGTTGTATATATATATATATATATTTATATAATGTTTTCATTATCAAAACGGTCAAGTTATTGTGTTCATGTTCATAGTTTACCTACACTCAGTAATATCAACTATGAACACGGACACGATACCTTGACCGTGTTTTAAAAATGAAAATATATATATATATATATATATATATATATATATATATATATATATATATATATGAGCAGTTCGTCATCATTATAAGTACCTGAATATTGCACTGAACACGAAACTCCGAGACGTAGTTTCAGCGTAAGTTAATATGTGTATTTATTAATATATATTTATAGCTCTGTATTAACACACTGAGCACTCTTTTGGTAACATCTAAACTTAAATAAAATATTTATTTGAAAATTTATATATGCATTTTATAGATAGATAGATAGATAGATAGATAGATAGATAGATAGATAGATCTTATGAGAGAGGCATTCTTTATTCATGGAAATTAACACCAATTTTTCCCGACGCCAATAAATTCTCCTGAACTTATTTCTTTGACTTTAATGAAATAATATAACGCGACGGCAGACAAACGTAATTGGCCTGTTAGCTTTTGTTTTACGCTTTTCTTTTCAGGTAATTACATTTTACAAAGAGAGACAATGGCTTATTTTTTTATTATTTCAGTTGAAGTTAGATAGGAACACAGAATAGATAGATAGATAGATAGATAGATAGATAGATAGATAGATAGATAGATAGATAGATAGATATGAATAGATTGAGTAGATAGACACATAGATACATAAATATGAGGGGGAGATAGATAGATAGATGATATGAATAGATTGAGTAGATAGATAGATACATAAATAGATATGAGGAGAATGAGATAGATAGATAGATAGATAGATAGATAGATAGTTAGATATGAGCAGAATGAGAAAGAAAGAATAGACAAAGGTTGAGATAGATGAATGAGAAAGAAAAATGAACAGACAAGGTTGAGATAGATAGATAGATAGATAGATAGATAGACACATAGATACATAAATAGATATGAAGAGAGAATGAGATAGATAATGAGAAAGATAGATACATACATAAATAGATATAAGCAGAATGAGATTGAGATAGATGATAGATAGATGAAAGATAGATAGATAGAAAAAAATGAACAGACCTGGCTAGATAGATAGAAAATGAACAGAACTGGATAGATAGATAGATAGATAGATAGATAGATAGATAGATAGAAAGAAAAAAAGAAAATGAACAGACCTGGATAGATAGATAATGATAGATAGATAGATAGATAGTTGGGTTTATAAGATAAAGACCTTGTCTACCGATTGGTTCTTTGAGCTCAAGCGGAAAGGCACGTCAGCGTATATGACATAAAATAGGATGCAGGTTCGAAGGAGAAAAATGAAAAGATATTCAGATAAAGATACTGTTTATCATAGCATTTGTAAATACTTGTATCTATAAAAAAAAAAAAAAAAAATAACAACGTTAAACATAAAAATATGTCTTTAATAAATAAATTGTCGGACCTTGTCCATAAGATAGATAGATAGATGAAAAGAACAGACTGGGATAGATAGATAGATAGATAGATAGATAGATAGATAGATAGATATGGGCAGAATGAGAAAGAAAGAACCAAAAAATATGACACGGTTGAGAAAGATAAACTGAGAAAGAAAGAAAGAAAGAAAAGAAGAAGCAAAAATATGACAAGGTTGAGATAGATAGATAGATAGATAGCTAGATAGATATGAGCAGAATGAGATAGATAGATTAGATTGAGTAGATAGACACATAGATACATAAATAGATATGAGGAGAATGAGATAGATAGAAAATGAACACACCTGGCTAGATAGATAGAAAATGAACAGACTGGGATAGATAGAAAGAAAGAAGCAAAAATATGACAGGGTTAAGGTAGATAGATAGATAGATAGATAGATAGATAACGCTGGAAAGGAAAAATTCATGGAAATTGTGGAAAACCGTAATACTTACGCCCCTTGTATGTGTCCCACTCGTTGACTTCGATCCGTCTGTCATTATATTTCACATCCCCTGCTGCCAACAGCATACGACAGATCTCAGCCCGTCCGCGTCCATTGAAGTAATACAGAGTGTAGTTTGGCATGGTTTTTCTCACTTAAGATGTCCCCTCTTTCTTACGGTGTATTTTCCTAAAGAATTCTACCAAGATTTCCAACCGAAAATTGTTCTTAACGAAATCTTATTAGAAGAACTTTACCGGGCGCCGACTTGAATGGTTGTCTTGGAAGTAGCTAAAATTCTCCGCCTCATTTACGTGACCGAAAAAAAAAAAGAAACTTGATGACTCATAACAATGTTTTGTTCTTTTCGTGTGGAATCTTCAATCGTTGGCATTTACAGCCACCAGATAGATTACCACAGCAAAATGCCAACAACGAATAATACACTCAGTACAATAGAAGTGAATATTCGTAAAGAAACGGCTAACGACAGTAAGTTATTAGCTAACTAAGACTAAAATCGGTCCAACATTATGACATAGATTACTAGAAGAACTCTAAATCCGTTCAAATAGTAAACGCCATTTTTTTTAATCGGTATCACCCCATCCAAGGAGGTAAAGCCACTAAGGCACAAGAAATTACAGGGCGTGGAAGAGTGAGGAGCATAAACATTAATCATGAGCGGGGAGAGAAGAGAGTAATCAGGACAGTCGATAGCGATTAACATTGCATTTCGATTTTTGTAGATTAAAGGTGGCTGGAAAGCATGGAGCCAGAAAGGAATTCCACAAGCGAGAAGTGCGAGTGAAGAAACTGTTAGCATAGAGCATTCGGCTACATCTAGCCAGCTTAAATGTAAATTGATGAGACCTTTCCGCCAATCTAGGACTGCGCTTAAATTCATAAAAGTCTAGGTACCATAGGAAAGAACTCATCTGAACAATTATCATGAAAGTATTTATAGAAAAGGCACAGAGAGGCAATCTTATGGCGGTGGGAAAGTGACTGAAGCAGACTCGCCAGGTCAGGACCAATAATATTGCTGATTCTTCTTTGAATTTTATCAAGGAGCTCAAGTTAAATATCAGGGCACCGTACCATATGTGGCAGCAATATTCTAAACATGGATGAATGGTAGACTTATTGATAGATTAAAGATAGATTCTGGAAAGAAAATCTATATTTATTTTTCTTGACTGACTTACATTTTTCTATAGATACGTAGATAGATAATTGTTTGATTGATTTGTTTTTTACGGGTTATCAACCCTTGGTGGGTTACTTAAAGCCGAAACATGTTTCAGATTGTAGGAGGTTACTTACAGTTGTAGGAGGTTACTTACCGTTCTAACCATTCGGTCACGTGTCCATGAGACTCGGGTTCGAATCTCACCATGGTCGATTTGTCAAGAAACTGACTTCTTGATGTTATCGGAGGTGATACCAGCGTGTCGCACCTTTGGAAATTGCCTGAAAGCTATAACAGGTATTGACCCTTGGGAGACATACCAAGGGTTGACCCTTGGAAGCCGTCGGTGGTTGTGCTAGCACGAAGCTACAAGTCATCTATCTACTCCTACTGAAGGAAAATCAATAGATAAATATTAAATTAAATTTTTAAGGTTTCGGTGGAGTCGTTAGAATTGTGAAGATTTTAGAAGGAACCGGAAATCCAATCCTGAACAGGAAACAAGGGATAAACCGTTAGTCTTGTTCAAAACCGGAGAGGAGTGTGAACCGGGTGATAGGCGAACTGACCGGACACAAACTACATCCAGCGTTTTCTGATAGATAGATAGATAAATAGTTTGCTAGATAAAAAAAAATCACTTAACACCTGGGTGATAAGTGATTAGTTCTGACCCCGAGGCCCAGGTTCGCTTCTCACAATAGTCGATTTAACAATGGGATGATTTCTTGGTAATATAAATCTGGATATATGATTTCAGCTTGTGGCATCTTTGGGAAATGACTGAAAGCTATGTGAGGCTCTATCCAATTGTTATGCTAGCAGAAATTCGCAAGTCATTGTGACCGAGTATTTGAGAATATTATCTTTGTTCAAACTGATAGGTTTTGTTGTTTTTTAAACACATCATCTTAAGCAAGGCAATACAGCCCCTAAGACGCAAAGGTTGACCGAGTGTGATAGAATATGAGAAAAGGAAAAACATTATTTTTAAAAAAATACAATAAGAGAACAGAAATTACGAAGACAGAAGATGACAATAGATATTGCATTTATATTTTTTGAATATGATAGGTGCGATAGAAGAATCTGTTAGCATAGAACTTACGGTTACATCTCGCTATTTCAACTGTAAAATGAAGAGATCTTGCCTACTATTACGCTTAAATTCATAAAGTCTAGGTACCATAGCAGAAAGTTCAGCAGAATAATTACCATAAAGTCTGATCGGCATAGTGATATTAGTCGTGGCTCCTGGGGTCACAGTCCTATGGTTAGAGAGAATCTCAGTTGATTTACACCAGGGAATATGTGAGCGAGCGGCGCTATATTGAGTCTGATTTGCAATCTCTTCGTCACTGAGGCCCATTTGGAACAGTTGGTATGACTTTTGCTTGACAACCAAACTGTCAGGGTTTCAATTCTTGGTAGTGGATGCGCACTGCTGATGAGTCCCAAATATAGGACGAAACGACCGTCCAGTGCTTTTTGCATTCTGTTGAGGTTTCAGACTCGATGAATTAATTAAATATAATTATCAAATCCTCCTAATAATTTCTATCATGTGTATATCATTGCTTGAACCGGCTTCTAATACTCTAGAGTGAGCGGCTTGGTGAAAGTAGTCGTGGCTCCAGGGGGGGGGGCACAGTCCTATGGTTACAGAGAACTCAGTAAGAATTCCACCACTGCTGATGAGTCCAAAATATAGGACGAAACGGCCGTCCAATGCTTTCTGCATTCTGTTTTTTCTAGACGCTGAGATGCCAGGTCAGGACGGATAATATTGCAGATACTTCTGTAGATTTTATCAAGTATCTCTGAATATATATCCAAAGCAAAGTCGAATAGTGACTTTCCAAATATACAAGATAGAATCTGGCGAGTAAAATTGTCTAGCACGAAATAGTGAACCAACTTTCTTAGCTCCATTGATTCAATAAACACTTCACACTTCATGTTAGCTGAAAATGTTAGTCCGAGAAAGTGCAATGAGTCACTCTCGTGGAGGTTAGCATCAGCCACGGAGTCTCCTTCGGGGAGGTAGACCGGCCCTGAACCCGTTTATACGGGTTCAATGGGCATATTTTTGGCCGAGCCCACGGGCTCGGAATGCCCACGTTAAAAAGGCCTTGTGCCACATGACGCCGTCGGGGTGGGGGGTGACTGAATATCGCCATGCTGATAGAAGGTAAAATGGGTTCTTTTAGAAGATTAAAAACAGCAGTTTCGTTTGGGGGAATTTCCTATTAACAAGCCATTCCTTGCTTCATTTAACAACAGATTTATGTCCTTTTTGATAACTGCTGCCAATTTAATCTTATAATCGATCAAACATACTTAAGACAGGAGTAAATAAAGAATGCTAAGAGCGGTTCACTCTGTCGTGTTAGAAAATTGGTTTGTTACGTTCACTTACGTAGAAATGCAATTGGAAATGTATTTGTCTAATCTCCCCTACCAGCTATGGGTTAAATATCAAGCTAGACTAGGGTGGCAGCCATTTTAACAGAAAGAAACTCTGGCGAACAAGTCACGGAATAAAAATCAATGGGAAGCGAATAGATTATATTTCGCAAAATGCATAGCAAAAGCTGATGCTAACCTCCTGGAGAGCGACTCGTTGCGCCATCCCTGACACACGTTCTCTGCTGACATGAAGTGAAAAGATTATATTGAATGAACTGCAAGGTCTGCAGCTAGGAAAGTTGGTTCACTGTGTCGTGTTAGGCAATTGTCCTCGTCAAATGAAAAGGTTAGTCCGAGAAAGCGCAATGAGTCACTCTCCCGGAGGTTAGCATCAGCCATGGAAAAGGTTCTTTCATATGATTAAAAGAGAGCAGTTTCGTTTTGGAAGCGTTAAAATTACCTAGTTTGTCCATTTCTCATCCGATAATCCATTTCCTTCAATAGAATCGTCGTGTTCTTCAATAGAATCCTTGTCATGATATCTAAGCTATTATCACGAATGAATTCTATTCGTGACTTGACTATGGATGTTAATGGAACCTCAATTGAAATAAACATGGATAAAATTCAAATCCTTCTCTGGTAATGACAGGCACTATATATATATATATATATATATATATATATATATATATATATATATATTTAATGGACTCTCCCTTCGGTTTCGACGTACAAGTATCTAACTTAATTGATTCAGTTATGAAAGTTTGTGCGATAATCTTAAGTGTCACTTAAGACCTGCTATTGATTTACAAAAGGAGGCCGCATATGGAGCAAGTGTGAGCATTGTGAGATGAGATCACTGTTAGATTGGCTGACCTTTTAGATCTTGCTCTCGCTTCTTGAAGATGATTCAGACAAGCAGATTGAAAATTGCTGAGTCCACTAAAACACGTTGATCCCAATTCTACCCGCTCCAAGGCTAAGCGCTCAAGGGTGTTATGTGATATATTGACTGCTGACAAGTTGCTTTTCAGCTTGTCTTTGTATCTTAGCCATGGGCGTCCTACATTCCTGTAGCCCTGATCTAACTGGCTGTACATTAGAATCTTGGGGATCCTGTCATCAGACATTCTCATGATATGACCAGTCCACCGTAACTGAGACTGTATGATAAAAGTCTCGATTCCTCCAATATTACACCTGTTAATATATATACTTTAGGATAAAGTTTTGGATTCGAACGTCTGGATTTAATGTTCAATAACTTCTTCAATTTAATTAACTTCAACTAAGCTAGAATGGGAAACGGTTTCACCTATGAATGCGTGTCATCCGATTTTTTTGGAGAGAGATTTAACTAAAATTGAAAATTCTCTCTTTTCTAAAAATAAAAATCCCATTTCAATTTCAACGTCTTTTTCTGATTCTCCAATATCTCTTAAGAGTTTTAAATTCTCCAAGCCCCCTTTCCTCATTATATATCTCTGAAAATTCAGCTGACACTATCTGATTCTTTGATACGACCTAAGTATGTTAAATTCTCTTAGCCTTCCTTCTCATTATATGTCTTGTCAATTTCAATTGTCTTTTTTCTGATTCTCTAATGTGCCTTAAGTGTGTTAAATTCTCCAAGCGCTCTTTCCTCACTATGCATTCCAGAAATTTCAAATGGCTCTTTCTAGTTCAAGGGACCTTATTGTTTCCATTTCCCTTAGAACTTCATTGTTGCATACATACTCCTCCATGCCATTCTCAGTATCCTTCCGTAAACCCTGATTTTATTATCTCAGGTCACTTCTTCATCTCTGAGAAACTTCTCTCGTATCCGTTACCCCCTCAGAGGATTGATAGTACATAGCAGTCCAGTACTGTTTCTGACAATGTATTCATGTTTCTTAATATTTGTTTAGCTTTTGAAAGGCATTTTCGCTGTTCACATTGCCCCTTTAGATTACACTTTACCCTTTTCCAGTTGTCTGTTACAAATCTTCTCAGATAAAATTCTTATACTTGATTTTGACATCCCCAATTCGTAGCTCACCTCTTAAGGTTGCCCCTTTTGCTAACGACCATATATTCTATTTTCTTATAATTGATGTTTATCTCTTTACTACCTTAGTTCTTCACGATGGGTCGTTCTCTCTCAGACTTTCAACGATCGGACAAATCTCCCCACGTTGTCTCGATTCTTGTTCGCGCAGCTGAGCACGGAAACTGGGAAAGGTTTGTTGCACGTTCACAAATGTAAATGTCGCCAAGTTGAGAAATGAAAAGAGGATCTTGTTCCAGTATATTTGGTAGTTTATTCTGGCATTCTTTTGTATGGACACGGTGGTTCGTTAGGTAATAGTTGGGAAACCTGCTGTTTTTCACACGATAGACGAAGAGGCGCAATCTTCCTTTAGGTTATTGAGAACTCCGACCTTTCTATCTCCCTCTGCCTATCTTGCGCGTCTGGCAACTACCTAACGGCCGATCTAGAACTCTCCTGACGCACGACCTGTATTCCACTAACACAGCATCAGGACTGCCTTCACTTCTAACCGTGACTGTTTATATAAACCTGCCAGCGGAACTTTCTAACTTCCGTTGAAGTGGTACTTATTCCAGAAAGTTTTCAGTCATTTATTTATTTTGTTCCTTTTGATTAGTTGATGGTTATTTTAAAGATCCTAGTTCGCAGACTTTTCTGTTGGTCATAATCGTTAATGTTTACCAAGCTTTTTTCTTGTCCATGCTCTTATTACCTTTGTTTCAATATATTCCTATATACTTTTAATATGTCCGTTTCAAAAGAAGAAAATGAACTTTCTCTGCAAATAGAACTAGTTTCCGCCCAAATGTCACATGTTCCTGAAAAACTTAATTAACTTATCTACTTATTTTATTCCTTTTTGGTCCCTGATGTAACTGGCTGTACATAGGATCTTGGGTATCCTGTCATCAAGACGTGACTAGTCCACCGTAACTGAGACTATGAGAAAATTCTCGATTCCTCCAATTCGTAGCTCACATTTTAGGTCCCGTTGCGTCAAAGAGACTTTCCAAAGGTTCTCTGTGCTTCTTCTTCCTTCTGTCCAATTTTAAAATTCCTGGTTCGAATCGTGCATAGTGTCGTCAGCCTCTGCATCGGCTGAAAACTAGTCTGATGGCGCTAAAGCGGGTCAATACAAAGAGTCTGCGTAAGTTGCGAATTTCAGTTTTCTCACCGATTATTCCGGATAATATGGCTATGGATTTTCACGTGACATTATTGTTATTTGAGTGAAAGCAATCTTTCATTGCGCACTAGATTCGTGCCCGAGGTAAAACGATTTGAAACTAATACAGACCCGCTACTTCTGACTAGAGATGGGTGAGAGTTTTGAAACACCAGTTGCTTTAAATTTGGATGTGCGGGTGGTGTCATGATAATGGCTCGGAATTGTTAATCGAAGAGCCGAGTTCATGTTCCAATTGGGTTCGGTATGTTCACATATTCGCAAATACCCTTGGTAAATATATGAATTCATCTATTCTACCCCATCTATGGGTTAATTAGTAAAACTTGTATTACTAAAACCATTATTATCTCAAAAAAATTAAATGAAATTTCAGCATTAAATAACCCATAGAAATGTTGATATGCCGCTAAACAAAAACAACTAACCCAAACGGACTTTATTACTCAATGATGTCACACAGCGAATTGATATTATGCTTGTTAGAAACAATAATTTAAATACTATTGAATAAATATTCAGCCAAGTTACTATCTCCACAAACGTCGTAGTACACAACAACGTCACACAGCAAATCGACATTACGTACGTTTGAACAGGACATCTCTTACAGTATATACACTGTGACGCAGATAAATCCGGAAAAATAAGGAATAATAAAAACATCATCTCTATATATAAAAGACAGGATATGTGTGTGTGTGTGTGTGTGTGTGTGTGTGTGTGTGTGTGTGTGTGTGTGTGTGTGTGTGTAACGAATGCACGGCCGCAATTTTCGACGGATTTTCACCAAAATTTACGTGTACATGCTCCAATTTAGAGGGAAGGCCAAGACCGACTTTGCATTTCCCAACTTCCATCGATAGTGGAAATAATCTACGGCAGTTTGCGGCCATTTTCTACTAGCCAGAGTGAGAGCCTATAGCTGGCTGCCACGAATAGGCAGGAAGATTCTATTGGCCAGCGTGAGAGTCAACAACTGACTGACACGAATGTTAACTAGCATGTTAGCATGCAAAAAAAAAATCGATAGCTGCATTCGTCACAAGTGGGAAAAATTTAAATCTTCATGGCACTTTACTCAATTGGCTCATTCGCTTGCTTAAACTCAACGTTGATTCTGATTCCTCAGAACTGGGTTGGGTGTGAAAAAAGTATTTGTTGTTAACATTCTTTTTCATTCGGCTTTTTCCAGTTACGAGTCATTTTTTAAAGCTGATCGTTTTGTGTTCATTTTGTTTAGTTCTTTTTTCGTAACAGATTTAATGTTTAGTATAGAGCTTAGAAAGAATTCGCAGTGTGAGATAGGCAAGAAGTAAGGCATGTAGCAACATCAGCACGGCAAAGGGCACTCCTTTAAAGGCAAGGAAGGGCAAAAATAGTTTAAGTCAAGTGATTTTTGAATCAAGCACGGGCAACGCCGGGCCATGCTGCTAGTTTTTTATATAACAAATTAATATATTGCAATGAAATTTTATACACAGGTACATATATAAAGTACCAAAATCACTGGATGACGCCACCACCGGCGGCCACGAGTTTCTCCAGGTGAGATCAGAAGCTGGTGAAAGCCCTGGGGACACGTTTCTGTCCATGTTGGTCAATGCGTCTTTGATGGCTGCCTTGAGAGCATTTTTGGTGTTGTAGGGCCTTCTGTTCACTTCGCTCCCCACACAAAATAATCGAGAGGATTGAAGTCTGGCGATGACGTTGGGGGGAGCATAAGTCGAATGTGCAAGTGGCACCTTTTGAGAACATTAGATTTATGATGCAAGTACTCCATGAAAATGGGTGTGGTCTTACTTGGGATGTTATATGGACCGCAGATCCTTTGAAAATACAACATCAGGACAACCTTAAAAAGCGGGACGACATTTCACAGATAACTCTCCCGAGTAAGACCCCCACCCTTTAGAGGAGAACATGACTAAAGACTGTGTGTACGCTATCCTGTGCAGCTGCGGAAAGAAATATAAAGGGGAGACAGGCCGCTCCCTTAAGGTAAGGCTTCAAGAACACCAGAAAGCTGTAACTCAAGGGGAAGTGGCAAAATCAGGCGTGGCTGACCACATATGGAGAGAGAAGGGAGATCACCGCCCTCTGTGGTTTGATATCATAGACATCATTGGAAAATTCGTAAACTTAAGGAATCAGAACATATGCTAGGCCACAAAAATGAATGCAATATGGGAACCAGTAATAAGGAGTGCCAGAGAAAAGCGATAATAACAACAAAAATTGGAATATGAGCTCTGCTAAAAAAAAAAGCTTGCTATGATAACAGCAAAAATTGCAATATGAGCACTGGTAAAAAAAATGGTTGCTGAAGACATTAGGTTTATAATACCCAGAAATTTATACACAGATGTCTTCAAGGACACATGGTACAGAGGATAAAGGCATTGGTTAGATCCAGTGACAGGACCCAAAGAGTGTGAGTTCCATAGAGACTTTTGAGAAGGGAATTAACAGGTGATAACTAACATCCATCAAACATGGCACGTGGAAATACAACAGTCTACCCTAGTGTGCAAAATAAAGTGTTCAGCTCGACATTCCAATCACCTGAAAAAGGCCGGAGCGTACAACGACCAAAACGTTGTGATAAACATGGCGACAAAGATGAAGACAATAGTCCGAATAATGTAAATAATGTACATAATACCTCATCTCAAAAATATAGACAGATACTGAAGGGCCGAAACGTTGTAATATATATGGCGACAAAGATGAGGACAAAAGTCCGAATAATGTAAATAGTATACATAATACCTCATCTCAGAAATATAGACAGATACTGAAAGGCCGAAACGTTGTAATAAATATGGCGACAAAGATGAGGACAATAGTCCGAATAATGTAAATAGTGTACATAATACCTCATCTCAGAAATATAGACAGATACTGAAAGGCCGAAACGTTGTAATAAATATGGCGACAATGATGAGGACAATAGTCCGAATAATGTAAATAGTGTACATAATACCTCATCTCAGAAATATAGACAGATACTGAAAGGCCGAAACGTTGTAATAAATATGGCGACAAAGATGAGGACAATAGTCAGAATAATGTAAATAGTGTACATAATACCTCATCTCAGAAATATAGACAGATACTGAAAGGCCGAAACGTTGTAATAAATATGGCGACAATGATGAGGACAATAGTCTGAATAATGTAAATAGTGTACATAATACCTCATCTCAGAAATATAGACAGATACTGAAAGGCCGAAACGTTGTAATAAATATGGCGACAAAGATGAGGACAAAAGTCCGAATAATGTAAATAGTATACATAATACCTCATCTCAGAAATATAGACAGATACTGAGGGGCCGAAACGTTGTAATATATATGGCGACAAAGATGAGGACAATAGTCCGAATAATGTAAATAGTGTACATAATACCTCATCTCAGAAATATAGACAGATACTGAAAGGCCGAAACGTTGTAATAAATATGGCGACAAAGATGAGGGCAATAGTCCGAATAATGTAAATAGTGTACATAATACCTCATCTCAGAAATATAGACAGATACTGAAAGGCTGAAACGTTGTAATAATATATGGCGACAAAGATGAGGACAATAGTCTGAATAATGTAAATAGTGTACATAATACCTCATCTCAGAAATATAGACAGATACTGAAAGGCCGAAACGTTGTAATAAATATGGCGACAATGATGAGGACAATAGTCTGAATAATGTAAATAGTGTACATAATACCTCATCTCAGAAATATAGACAGATACTGAAAGGCCGAAACGTTGTAATAAATATGGCGACAAAGATGAGGACAAAAGTCCGAATAATGTAAATAGTGTACATAATACCTCATCTCAGAAATATAGACAGATACTGAAAGGCCGAAACGTTGTAATAAATATGACGACAATGATGAGGACAATAGTCCGAATAATGTAAATAGTGTACATAATACCTCATCTCAGAAATATAGACAGATACTGAAAGGCCGAAACGTTGTAATAAATATGGCGACAAAGATGAGGACAATAGTCCGAATAATGTAAATAGTGTACATAATACCTCATCTCAGAAATATAGACAGATACTGAAAGGCCGAAACGTTGTAATAAATATGGCGACAATGATGAGGACAATAGTCCGAATAATGTAAATAGTGTACATAATACCTCATCTCAGAAATATAGACAGATACTGAAAGGCCGAAACGTTGTAATAAATATGGCGACAAAGATGAGGACAATAGTCTGAATAATGTAAATAATGTACATAATACCTCATCTCAGAAATATAGACAGATACTGAAAGGCCGAAACGTTGTAATAAATATGGCGACAAAAGATGAGGACAATAGTCCGAATAATGTAAATAGTGTACATAATACCTCATCTCAGAAATATAGACAGATACTGAAAGGCCGAAACGTTGTAATATATATGCGACAAAGATGAGGACAAAGATGAGGACAATAGTCTGAATAATGTAAATAGTGTACATAATACCTCATCTCAGAAATATAGACAGATGTTTAGCCATTGAATAGTGTTTCTTCATCTCAGAAATATAGACAGAACTTTCGTTTCCACAATTCGACAAAGATGAGGAAAGTCTGCTAAGAAGAAACATCCGGTAATACTCATTTTAAGGCTGTTATTAATCCTTAATAATTTTGTTTCCTATGATTTTTTTATTATAACATTATAATACCTCGGTGTGGTGTAATGGTTGACAAGCTTGACTCGCTTGACGACCGAATAGTGCGTTCGATCCTCACTGGGTGCTCCATGCTTTTGGCCTTGTTCCACATCTAAGCCACACTTAGAAAATCAATGACTTTATAACATTTATATATATTAATTAGCTATGAAAATAAACCAATATTGTCTTTATTAAAAATAATAAACACTTAATTCCAACGGATAATTTATTGTTAAAACAGATATTTTCGGAAAGCTTTTTGTAATCCCTGATCACTCTTGAGAATTAAATGAAACAGTGACTAAGCTATATTTTATACGTTATAAATTCAAATTAACAAAAAAAGAAAGTTCGATCGAATTCAGTTCGCGAGAAATGGGTGAGAATTGCTTAAAGATAGAAAGAAATGCCATTTCCAAATCAGAGTAGTTTTTTTATATTTTCCGACAAAGTATGGAAGTCCATACTGGTGAAACTGTCATCTGAAATATCAATTCTATTACAAAACATTTTCTGTACTTAGTTATTATCAAATATTATAAATATTGTCTTTCATTAAGAATGAAAAGAGAAACATTTATAAAATACAATAAAAATAAAATTGTAAACACTTTATCTTGTGAGCAAAGCTGAGCAAAGTTGCTTAATTATGATAATTCCCAAAGAATAAATATTGCTAAAATAACAAAGACATTTTTTAAATAATTGTTATCAACACCTTCCGACTTTATCTATTGTGCTAAAAGGGGGTATTTGCAAATTTCCGTTTCAAATAAGAGAGTTTTTAAGTTGAATAAGCGGTTTTGAAAACATGGACCTTTGCATAATACGACCCAGCTTTTTCCTTTTAATTTTTGTTCAAAGCTTCTCGTATTATACACAAGAGAATAGGATAATCCGATTTATTCTAGACTTTCTTCTTACAAAAGTTACAAAGTCTCTCTGAAGAAAATTAAAAGGGAGAAAAATATATAAAAAGAAAGAAAACCAAAATATATACAAACTTTATCTTGTTGTGAAAACTGTTCTAATTTTAAATATCTACTGAGTAAAAGTGTTCTAATTTGAAATATCTTGTGTGGATAAGTGTTCTAATTATAATATCCTGTGAGTAAATGTATTCTAATTTTAAATATCTTTTGGGTAAAAGTGTTCTAATTTCAAATATCTTGTGAGTAAAAGTTATCTAAAAAATTAGAATATTTTTATTCAAACGTTGTAAGAATATTTAAAATTTACCTCAAGAAATATAGACAGATTTACTCTCTAGGTATTTAACCTAGAGAGTAAAAGTGTTCTAATTTAAAATATCTTGATAGGATAAGGTTCTAATTTTAAATATCTTGTGTGTAAAAGTGTTCTAATTTTAAATATCTTGATAGGATAAGGTTCTAATTTTAAATATCTTGTGTGTAAAAGTGTTCTAATTTTAAATATCTTGTGAATAAATGTGTTCTAATTTTAAATATCATGTGTGTAAAAGCGTTCTAATTTTAAACATCTGAGTAAAACTATTCTAACTTTAAGTATGTCAACAAACGAAGGAATATGAAACAAACTCCCTGCGTTTGAATTTACAAATTAAAAAAGCTGAAAAACTCCTAAATGTATAAGACATTTCATTTGTTACTTTTTTTTAATCAGTTTCGGTGAATTTTCTCTCATTCAAACAAAAAAACGTTCAATTTCCTAAAGAATAAATCTTGCCAACATATGAAATACCTTTTGTAACAATTGTTATTAACATCTTTTGTTATTAACAATTGTTATTAACAGATTTTGTGTTTTATTACATACAAGCTTAAATGCCTCACTTCGATCAGATTTTAAGCTAACTCCTGAGCATGGCTAATTGGACCTCCAGCCTAAAAAGAAAGGGATCTTTAGTTAAACTTAGAAAACAGCAAAAATAATTTCGTAGAAATAACTTTAAATTTTTTTCTCACAATATTATATTACAAATAATATGTTTTACAAAGGTTTGAAAAATATTGAGTTTTACATGCAAAAGCATATTTTGAAATATTATAAAGCCAATAAAATTATTGCAAGGCCTATAGCATAGATGACAGATATGCCCCAGAGTCTTCACAGGGTTAAGCGGATGTTGCTGTGGTAGGTCATCCTTGTGTACCACCCTATGCCTCTTCAATCCAGATGTCGATTCACACACTCCCCTGCATTTCTAGTATCACTGGGTCGTGGAGGTAACACAAAGTAAGATCGTCTCTCATGTGATTTCAAATGATTAACATACCCAGTTTTTGACAGTAGGATATGACTACATGTCTCGCATTTCCAGCTTTCAGTGCTGTCATCCAAGTTCCTGGTAATAGCTTTCCTCAAATCCCTTTTCAATGCTGCATGAGCTAAATTCTATTCCTCTGCAAACTTACATCCTTCTACAACAGCCCTGTGTCACTTATTATGATCAGTAGCAAGGTCTTCCCAGTCATCCACTCCGACCCTAAGCATCAAGTTATTCCTCACACTGTCCTTAAATCTCTTTTTTGGCTTATGATGAGGGCGCTTACCATTTGCAAGCTCGCCATAAAATAGCTTCTTCGGTAAATTACTGTCATCCATACGTACCACATGTCCGGCCCATCTCATTTGGGTTTTAATCAGTACGTTTTCTATGCTTGGACCGCAGGCCCCGAGAAGAACAGTGGTTTTTGGTATCATAGACAGCCACTTTTGATTGTTCCTACTTACATAGTTACATTCACTAGTTTGCGAAAACTTTAAACTTTGCTCATAGAAAATAAGAGAAATTTGGCAATCATTAAATATAAAAAAAAACAAGACAGGAAATTATGCTTACATTAATTTTATTATTTGTAAAACAACAATTTTAATGAGAAGGGAAAGCTTAGTCGTTTACAAATATAAAAGCGTTAATTTTCATTGTCACCAGACAACGAGCGCCGCCATTTTTTTAATATAATGTTATCTGTCTTTAACAGATAATCATCAAGATGGCGGTAAAAGCATCACTCCTCCCATGAAACATTGAGAGAAGAGTTTAGAGTGCATTTTTGCTTCACCCAAATGAATTTTATTCTTATTTATTGGTTTTCCTTCATTTAATGCGTTTGAGGCAAATATAACGTCTCGGGGTTTTCTTTAGAAAGCGGTGTTGTTGCGTTTTTTGATATAAGAGGCGATTTTGGGGTGAGCTGAAACACGGCTCCTCAGACCAGCAACTTTGGGATATTCCTTCAGGAGATTGGCATTTTCTTGTACCGGATTTTCCAGGGCAGCATAACACATCATATCACAAACCAGCATCTAAGTGAAAGAAATTAAATGAAATTGTGATAATAATAAAAAATGTTAATACCAAGATTATGAATATTTAAACTATCAAGGAATAAATACACAAGAAAAATTACATTTTATATACCGTGCCCTTTTTGCTTAAACTTTGTATTTTCTTAATTTCTGACAAAAACATGGAAACTCTCCAACATATTTCAGTGAATTGTTCACTTTACAGAATTGTAATTTATGAAGAAATATAGTCTTAAGGTATGCTATATTTATGGGATAAAGTGCTCAATATCAGAGATAGAGCGTGTGTAAATATAAAAGTGAACATAGAAGTCAGCACTTAGAGGCGACAGTCTGTTTTATGCTAGACGCAATCGTCAGGCCATCGTAAACCTTAAAGCTTGCTCATAGCCATAGAATTGTAATTTATAAATAAAGTTTAGATATACCCCAAAAGGTGTTACTTTAAACTGACCCTAGAAGACGATAGGTTAATACTTCTACGCTTTCTTTTTCTTCTCTCCGAATAGGAATAGAAACAAAGGTTTGAATTTACAAATTACCGTCCGGTTTGTTTTTTTTTTTAATCAGTTTCGGTGAATTTTCTTTTGAACAAACGTTAGAGGTTTATCTCTTGCTTCTGGTTTAGGATTGGATTTCCGGTTTCTTTCAGAGTCTATTTCAACTCTGTACTCCTAATGTCTTCGCCTAAACTTTGAATTTTTTCACTAATTATTTATTTTTTGTTTTACCAATAGAAGATAGGTTCGCTTTCTGTTTTTTGAACAGGAGTAGAGGTTTATCCCTTTTTTCCTGTTTAGGTTGGATTTCCAGTTCCTTCTGAATTCTACTTCAACTTTATATTTCTGTCTCCGCCTGAAGTTTGAAAATTTTCCACTAATTATTTATGTTCTCTTTCGCATATAGGTGTAGATAGGTTCGCCTAACGTCCGGTTCACTTACTCCCTCCCAAGTTTTGAACAGGAGTAGAGGTTTATCCTTTGTTTCCTGTTTAGGATTGGGTTTTGGGTTAATTTCAGAGTGTATTTCAATTCTGTATTCTTAATGTCTCCGCCTAAACTTTGATTTTTTGTTCACTAATTTTTTTTTTTTTCATTATCCAACAGAAGAAAATATGTTCGACTATCGCCCAGTTCCCACTCCTGCCAAGTATTTTTGAAAACAGGATAAAAAAAAAAACAAGACAGGAAATTTTATCCCTTGTTTACAATTTTTGAGGTTGGATTTAAAAGTTCCTCTAAATTTTCTACTTCATCTTTATAATCATCAAGATTAATGACTCCATGAAACCTGAATTTTGAAATTTTTCCACTAATTATTTATTTCCTCTTTTCCCAATAGGAATAGATAGGTTCGCCCACCGTCCGGTTCACGCTCCTCTGGAGTTTTTTGGGGGGGGGGGCGCAGGAGTAGATGTTTATCTCTTGTTTACTTTTTAGGATTGGGTTTCCAGGTCCTTCTAAAGTCTAATTTCACACTATACTTCTAACGTCTTCGGCTGAACTCTGAAATGTTATTCACGAATAATTAATTTATTCTTTATTGCTGTTGTTCCCAGGCCCACCCTGACCCGGGGTAATAGCACTTGTCACTGTCCCAGTTATGGAGAAATAGTTAAACCCCAAACTAGCATCAAAACACTATGAAAATATAATAATATGTATTTATCGTAAACCTTAAAGCTTGATACCAGAAATATATTTTTGAAAAAAACCAAAAAAAAAACAATTTAACACTGACAAAACGATCTTTACAAAAATACATCAACAAAACGTGATAACACCGTTTTCAAAACTAGGATTAGCTGCTATCATTCCTGCATAACTCCAAGAATTCACTTCTTATGCTTTCTTATGCTAATACAATGCCACACAGTAACCTCTACCTTGAGTGGCTCTTGGGTTTTGTATTTGGTGAAAATTAGTCCAAAAAACAAAACAAAAGATGGTTCCTGCGTGCCGGTCTTGTTCAACGACTGATCACACTAAATTATGCACTCTCTCTGAGAAAATGTAATCTGCTCAGTATCGTACAATATAAACTACTGGTTGTCTGTGTTGGTTTTGAAGAAACACAACAGTTTCTAAGTAGGAATTACTTATCAAACTATAGTAGACACCATACCTTCTTAATGTTCCCCATGCTGATTTTTGGATTATTATCATCTTTCGGTTGCGTCTCTCTCTTCGGCGAGGTGCAACTCACTTGTGGCTCTGTCCGCGGACAGACTGTGAGGTGTCCGATCCCGGGGAACAGCTGACCGAGGCTGCACCGCTAGAGAGTGGAGATCTCTGGAGTTTTACTAATGCCAGCGCAACCGACATTTTTTTCCTGGCCCAAATCTACGGTCTCGTGTTCCCCACATTAAACCCCACCTTGTGTCTCATCCTGTGTCAGTGGGGAGACTCACTGTAAATGGATAAATAGTAGACTCCTAGGATCAAAACTCACTGAAAAACCACGAATATTTATAGTAAAACTTCGTCCTGGGTATGACTATAAACTACATCTGACAGCAAGGCCTCTGGTCAAAATGCTTTGAGGAACGTGGAAACACCCATTAATTGCTGTTGTTAAATGACCCATTCAAGTCAACCCTGACCTGGGTGGTAGCACCTGTTAGGCTCCAATCTATGGGTAAATAGTTACCCACAAACTGAGGTCAAAACACTATGAAAGTATAATATACTTTTATAGTAAAAATATCAACAGTACATTTTTGAAAAGAATAAAATATTACCAGCAATACATTTGACACTTGACAAAAACCTCTTTACAAAAATACGCAAATGAAACCTGATCTACAAACTGATTTCTTAAAAAGAATACACATTCGTACGAACCTATCCTAAAAATCACGACGCCATTAAAAAAAAAACAATGAGGTGTTGATATGCCGCAAAACAAAATAAACCAAACCTAACCCAAACTAATGCAGACTTTTATCAACGTTACCATATTCTGTGCATTTACCATTATTAGGTTTTTATATGTGAGTTTTCAAATATATTTTTGTTATACTGGAACATTACCTATTTTATTATTAATAGACTCTCCCATACATAATAAGTAGTAGTAGTAGTAGCGGTCGCCAGTTGGGCTCAGTGGTGTTGAGCGAGCCAGTCGATATCGGACATTGAAGTATCAACCATCACAACTAGATTGCTGCGTCATTCACTATTATTTCCAAGGTCCTGACGTTTTTGTACGTCGGAACTAATTTAGGACCGACTTAGTGAAATACAAGCCTCCACTGTGAAAACTACTCTACAACACATTGGCGACGAGGAATTCGTTTCTCATAAAGGGAAAAGAAAAATTTTTCGTTCACTCTATAACAACTTTGGCGACCAGAATTCGAAATTCATACAGTGAAAAAAAAAATTCGTTTTGCCATATACAACAATTTTTCAGTTATTATACGCAGGTATTAAAGTCAAAAAAGGAATGCATTAAGTGTCATGATCGCTTCCGTCTTGAAGAAACATGGAATTAAAAAAAAAACATAAGGGACAACTTACTTGATCACCAATGAACCAGCCGCTGCCGCCTTTGTTGGCTTCCAGAGTCTTTTCCAAGTAAGGGAGAACTCTACGACAAGTGTTTGCATACCTCTGTTGCAATTCAGTCTACAATATCAAGAAAAATGGGCAATTAGGCCGATGGTGTATAAACATCAAATAATCGTATATAGTTTAGATATACGGAGAAAAAGGGCATCAACTTAAATTGACACTTGGAGGATATGGTTTAATATTAGTTGATCTATGTCGACATAACCGGAAGCTCAATGTAACCCGCCATATCATCCTGGCGTCAATTTAAATTAACACCATTTTTAAATATATTATGACCTTTTGCTTAAAGTTCATATTTTAATAGTTCTAAAATATTAAGGAAAATTGGGCATTTTATAAACGTCAAATTAGATAACTACCATTTATTTAAATTTATTTTAATTTTTCAGTGACGACAAATTTAGCATAGGAAATAAAGAAATTGACCACTGAACAGATGGCCTGGAGGTATTCCAGATGTTATTCGTTGCTTGTTTTTTTTTACGGATTATCAACCCTTCAGAGTGTTATTTAAAGCTGAAACATATTTTGGCTAGTAAAAATGATCTTTGTCTTCGGAATGACAATCTTTATTTTCGGAATGACGATTTTTTTCTTCGGAATCCGGATTTTTATCTATCTTACATATTCATAAGTCTACCTTTGGTCTGTGTTTTAAATGTTGCTGCCATATATGGGCTGGTATCTCAGTTTTTATTTTGAGATTCTTAATTAAAAAAAAAAAAAAAAAAAAACCAGAAGAATGCGCAATATTATTGATCCTGACCTGGCATCTCAGCTTT
>CAHIKZ030005342.1:1405000-1462500 GCA_903632075.3 Acanthosepion pharaonis
ACTAAAATACAGACAATGAACCGTTTAATTAATCCGTTCCCTTTATATATATTTTTTAGACGGTCAATGATATCTATAATTCATTGATTCTTTTTGGCATTATATAGAGATCCCTTTTTGTTTAATGTTTAAATTATGTTTCATATAACAGTGAATTAGAAATGTAATGGAAGAAAAAGATGAGCAGCAGAACGACAAAGACGGCAACGATAAAGTCTACTTCCAGATCATGTTGAAGCAAGACGATCACTTAATAGACAAATGTATCTGTGTGCCTCACATGAAAGGCTTTAACAAATAATACTGCAACCTAACAAACGTAGGACCTGATAAATAAAACGGTTCGTTTTGCTCGGGAACCAATTGTTTTTAAATTTAATTTTAATTTTAGTTTGATATGTTATTAAAACAACTAAGGGAAGTTATCACTCAAAATGTACTAGCTTAAGTTGATTTACCTCCCTTACCACTATAGATGGGACAAAACATATATAAATAAATACACATTGATAATTATTATATGGTTTGACGATGATTTGAAATGTGTTAATGACAAGGTTTTGTCTTCTTTTATCAAATATATTCAAATAATCAAATTTTAGCTTAAAATGGAAATATTTTTAATTTTTTAATACCGCAGTTTCAAAAGTAGAATTGAATTTAGCGTTCTTTAGCTTTTTACATTTGATTTTTTTCTTCAGTTTAACGTTACGTGTTAAGAATAATCGTTCGAATAAATTAAAATGTATTAATAATTCCTTATTTCAAAAACGTAATACAAAAACTATCATTGAGGATATTTTGATAAGCCTATAATTAATACCGGGTTCTGTTTAATAAACCTATATTTAATACAGGATTATTTCAGAAACTTACAATTAATACACGATTTCTATTTAAAATTTTATAATTAATACCTAAATTAATCGAGAGCATTAACGTGTTAATTAACATTTGACTTTTCTGGAAACGAAGATAACTTACCGAATTCTCTGGCCAAATATCTGGAAATAGCCATGCTCTGGGGGACCTGGGTCTCTGTATCAATCTCCAGAATCGGGAGCATGTGGCATGGCATTTCTGAAAAAATTAAAGCAAATATGATTATAGATAAACATATATATATATATATATATATATATATATATATATATATATATTTATATAAAAAAAATTAAAAATAATATATTTATAAAATCACTACAAAAAATAGCCATTTTGTTTCACTTGATAAGACACAGAGTGTGTTGAAACAAAATGGCTATTTTTTAGTGATTTTATAACATACTTATGTTATAATTTTTTATAAAAAATAATTATATCTGCTCTACTTTGTATTGAGTACTCTTTTTAAGAATAGTAATTGTTGGTTATTGGAATTCATTCCGTATATACCAATTATATATTTGTATTATATATATATATATATATATATATATATATATATATATATATATATATACACACACACATATATATATATATTCCGAAATTCTGAAAATGAAAATAAACTCGTATGTGTGTGTGTTTAATACACACTGTTTGAAAGTGTTTAAAAAATGGGGCGTCTATTTCAAATACGAGTATCCACTATAATTATGTTCGAAGCAATAAAAATATCAGATTAAAAATAAATCCAATAATTCTTTAGAAATTGCTCTATTGACGTTTCGGATATGAAACCAGGCTTTCGAGAACAATAATATGAATTAGAAAGCATGTTTTCCCTAAAAAGAGACCATAAAGCCATGCTAAACTCTGACACTCTCTGTAGCTTTTTGGTAAAGCAAAACAATAGATCAAATGGTGGTTTCTCCTACAAAGGAGGATGCACGTTCAATTCCTTATTAAGATTTCTCAAATGCACAGACCGATAGATGTAGTATACACTGTTTTAAATAAAATAGAAATGGGGCGTCTATTTCAAATACGAGTGTCCAAAATAATAATGTTTGAAATAATAAACTGTCAAATTAAAAATAATTGCATCAATCATTTAGAAATATGCATATATATATATATATATATATATATATATATATATATAGAGAGAGAGAGAGAGAGATAGATAGATAGATAGATAGATAGATAGATAGATAGATAGATAGAGAGATATCTAAAGATATTGTTTGTTCTTGCGTGTCGCATAAAATCGTCAGGTCGGCCGTAGTTTACTCAGAAGTCTATAAGATTGACTTCATCGATAAAAACTATTTTTAGTCTGAAGAGGTTCCTTCTATGGTCGAAACGTGTTACGAAAAAGTTTCTTTCTATTTTGGTATTTGATTACTCATAATATGATACTCATATGTGTGTGTGTGTTGGCTGTATGTGTGTGTGCTTTCAAGCAGTACTTTGATTACTTTAATTTATTTTTTTATACAATTTCACATGTGATCTAATAATTTTAAAAATTTTTTTCGAAGCCCTTTCGCCATTTTCAAGGATTCACTTCTTCTTTAACAGTTAAAGTATATGTACGTGTGTAAGTAATTATATATGTATATAAATATATGTGTGTGCCTGTGTGTAATTAGGAAGAATAGAAATTTAATGTCTATTATATTTATTGATATTAGAGGTTGGGTGTTGGGAGCCTTAGAATAATTAGAAAGCCTGCAAAGGGATGGAAAGTTTATGACAAACATAATCGCCCATTTAGAAGAAGAAAAAGTCAGTTGTAGATTTAAAAGTCGGAAAGCTTTGATGTAATACGAACTTTGGCTATTTTTTAATCTGCAACAGCGGAAATTTAATCACTTATTAGATAAACGATCAATAAATATAATAGACATAAAAAGTATATTCTTTTAGTAAGGGATTTTTACAAGTACAAACTGCTGCTAAAATATACTGAATACGCGCAATCATAATAAAATAGTCAAAATGCATAATGTCCAATATAACGCTTCATAAATATAATTATAGATCTATTTTTAAATTCCGCTTTCTTATCTTGCGACTGGCATATATATATATATATATATATATATATATATATATATATAAAACTAGACTCGTTTCGAAAAACCCTCGAATTTTTGATTTGCTAATCAAATCAATCTCGAGGGAAAAAAAAAGGTTTTAAAAAAAGAAAGAGCTACAAACATGAACTTCTGCCGACAAAAAAATCGCACAGATGCAGGTCTGAAGCCCAAAGAAAAAAACCGATACGAGTAAACAACTAACTAACAAAAGAGCTCAATACAACCGTAGAGCAGTTATTGACTTTCCACTGAGGTTTTTTTTTTTTTTTTTGTTGAATAAATTCCCAATTTAGGTTGTTTTTTTGTTTTTATTTTGTCACGTGGTATGATTTTTAGCTATCACCTATAAATATGTGTGTTTCTCTTTGCCTCGTTAGCCAAACTTTCCCTGACGATCCGTTTAGGTGAAACCTAGGTAGGTTTGTCTGGCTCACTAGGTGTATCTATCTATCTATATATATATATATATATATATATATATATATATATATATATATAGTGAGACATTGAAGTCAACACTTGAGGCGACAGTCTGTTTCATGCTAGATGCAATCTTCAGGACGATTGCATCTTGCATGAAACAGCCTATCACCTCTAAGTGTTGACTTCTATGTTCACTTTTATATTTACACACGCTGTATCTCTGGTATCGAGCACTTTATCCCATAAATATACCACACCTTAAGACTATATTTCTTCATATATATATATATATATATATATATATATATATATGTGTGTGTGTGTGTATCTGTATATATATATATATATATATATATATATATATATATATATATATATATTGTGTGTATTTAGGCAGCATCTTTCCATTCCTACGTTTCATTAAATAATATAGATAGTGTTGTCTATTTATTTTATGTTTTTTTTTCGTAACGTCTGATAAGTTTAATAACATTATCGTTGAACGAAGAAAGAAATTCACAATATTGATCCATATTTTTTAATCCAATCTAAACATTCGGATTACATAAACTATTATCAAAGATGTCAATTACTTATTGCTTAATATGTTGTAATTGACATCTTTGATAATGGCTTATGTAAACCGAAAGCTTAGATTAGATTTCTTTCTTCGTTCAACGATAATGTTATTAAACTTATCAGACGTTATGAAAAAAAATTTACATAAAATAAATAGACAACACTTGTCTATATTATTTAATGAAACGTTAAATATATATATGTATATATATATATATATATATTTCTATATATATTTCTATATATATGTATATGTATTTGTATATATATGTGTATATATATGTATATATATATGTTTGTGTGTGTGTGTATATTGAGCACTGTTTCCTGATATAATACAACTCTGACCAATAACTGTTTTATAATGCTCAATACACGTACAAAGAAAATAAAAAGCCGAGCTTATAATTTAAATTTAGGCATTCATTTAGGCATTAAGAATTGGCGGTTTTCGCCCGAGGTCATATATTTCTAAGAATCAAACTCGCTTCCATAGTCTCCGATATTAACTTGTTAACCAGTATTATCTCATCCCCTCCTCTAGCATTCATATCACGCAACTCATTCAGTAGATCTCTACTTTGAGTGGCTCCTGAACCTTTTATCGGGTGAACTTTAGTCAAAAGACACAAAAACAGGAGTGTAGTTATCCATAGGGAGAGATCGCTCTACACTCACGAATTGAGGTGGGTCTGTCCCGTAGAACGTTTTTTTCTGGTCCCTGGTCAAGAACAAATTTAAAATTGTTCAACTCTCAGTAAGAATCGAACTCATTACGATAGTCAGTAACGTTAACTCTCTAACCATTATTTACCTCGCCTTAAGACGCCTACCACGTAATTAACGTTAATCAAAGGAAAATAATCAACTTTTAGACGCCTATTGTCCACAGTTACTGGCGCCGCCTGATATTGTCAACAGACAAAAAAGTAAGAAACATTTACATACGTAATATCAAACTACCAGGCAATTACTTACCACGATGAATAACAAGAAAACAGTCCTCACGACTCGAACTGTAAACTAAAGTCAGTAAGTAATTAACTAAGTGTTACTCTTATCAATTATATTTGTTGTTTTAAAAACCTATAGATAATAACGGTTTTTTTAGAAACCTATAGAAATACCTGATTTTTTTTTACAAACCTATAAGTAATACGCGTTTTTTTAAAACTATATGTAATACCAGATTTATTAGAAGCCTATATGTAAAGCCAGATTTATTAGAAGCCTATATGTAATACCAGATTTATTAGAAGCCTATATGTAAAGCCAGATTTATTAGAAGCCTATATGTAATAGCAGAATTATTAGAAGCCTATATATAATACCAGATTTATTAGAAGCCTATATATAATACTAGATTTATTAGAAGCCTATATATAATACCAGATTTATTAGATGCCTATATGTAATACCAGATTTATTAGAAGCCTATATGTAAAGCCAGATATATTAGAAGTCTATATATAATACCAGATTTATTAGAAGCCTATATATAATACCAGATTTATTAGAAGCCTATATGTAATACCAGATTTATTAGAAGCCTATATGTAAAGTCAGATTTATTAGAAGCCTATATGTAATACCAGATTTATTAGAAGCCTATATGTAAAGCCAGATTTATTAGAAGCCTATATGTAATACCAGAATTATTAGAAGCCTATATGTAAAGCCAGATTTATTAGAAGCCTATAAATAAAGCCAGATTTATTAGAAGCCTATATGTAATACCAGATTTATTAGAAACCTATATGTAATACCAGTTTTATTAGAAGCCTATATATAATACCAGATTTATTAGAAGCCTATATGTAATACCAGATTTATTAGAAGCCTATATGTAATACCAGATTTATTAGAAGCCTATATGTAAAGCCAGATTTATTAGAAGCCTATATGCCATACTGGATTTTTTAGAAAACTGAATAAATACCAGATTTTTTTACAAACCTATATGTAATACCGGATTTTTTTTTTTTACTAACCAACATGTAATACTGTATTGTTTTAGGAAAATATATGTAATATAGAATTTTTTAGAAACCTGAATAAATACTTGGATGTTTTTACAGACTTATGTAATACCGTTTTTTTTTTTTTAGAAAACTAAGGAAATACAAGACTTTTAGAAACGTATAGGCAATAAAGGATTTTTTTTACAAAAGTGAATAAATGCCAGATTCTCTTAGAAACCTGTATATCCTACCGGATTCTTTTAGAAATACACACACACACACACATATATATATATATATATATATATATATATATATATATATATATATATATGTATTTATATTACCGATTTTTAGAAACCAATATGCAAATCCGGATTTTTTTTAAATAACCAATATGTAATACGGATTTTTTTTTAGAATCCTGAATAAATACCTAATTTTTTAAATACCGATTTTTTTGAAGACATACAGCATTTTTTTTTAGAAAACTATATGTAATAGCAGACTTTTTAGAAACCTATATATAAATACCGTTTTTTTTTTAGAAACCTGAATAAATACCGGGTTTTTTTTAGAAACCCGAATAAATACCGGACTTTTTTGAAGGACCTATATGTAACACCAGATTTTTTACAAACCTATATTCAATACCAGATTTCTTTGAAACCTATATGTAATACCGGATTACTTCTAAAAACCTATATGGAATAACGGATTTTTTTAGACACCTGAATAAATACCGGTTTTTGTAGAAACCGATAGATATACCTGATTTTTTTTTACAAACCTCTAAGTAATACGCGTTTTTTTTAAACCTATATGTAATACAGGATTTATTAGTAGCCTATATGAAATACTGGATTTTTTAGAAAACTAAATAAATACCAGATTTTTTAGAAACCTATATGTAATACAGGATTTTTTTTTCACTAACCAATATGTAATACTGAATTGTTTTAGGAAAATATATATAATACAGAATTTTTTGGAAACCCGAATAAATACTTGGATGTTTTTAAAGACTTATGTGATACAGGATTTTTTAGAAATCTATATAGAGTACCTAAATTTTTAGAAACATCTGTGTAATAAGATGGGTTAAATTATATATACGAAGCCTGCAGTGGCGAACGATTTGTATATCTAACGTATACACTACTTATCTTAGGAATACCAGGTGTTGTAGGATGGGATGTGCGGGTGGTGTAATGGATCATAACTGTTAATTGAAGAGTAGAGTTCCAATTCCTGTTGGGTTCGTTATATTCACTTACACGCAAATACCCTTGGGAAACGTATGAACCCACCTCGTCTCCCTTATATCATTAAAATATTTTGTCTTTAAATAAAACGAATCAATCAACTCCTTGTCTTGGATTTTTTCAAGAATAAATAACTTTTGTATAATGAAAATTTATTATTGATCATTTTATTATTCTCTTTGTTCATGTGATAATTCCTTAATAACGCATTTCTTCATTTCGTAGACTAAATTGTGAACAAGCGATATTATTAGAGTAGTGTAAACAGAGAGGGTCCCTACTTGAATATATTTCCTCCTTCGCCAGTTACAGGCATAGGTACAGAGAATGGAGACGATTTGGATGAATGAAGAGGAAGAAAATGAAAAAGAAGAGGAAAAGAGATAACGATGGCCGAAGGGAGAATGAGAAAAGAAAGGAAAGAAGAAAGAAAGAAATGTGGGGAAGGAGAAAAGGAAGAGAGGAGAAGAGAGAAAGGGAAAACGAAAGGGTACGAATATAAGAGGAGAGAAAAAGAGAAAGGGAAGGAAAGAAAGCAATCTGAGAGAGAGAGAGAGAGAGAGAGTGAGAGAGGAAGAGAAAGGTCAAAGATAATAGAAGGGAGAAAGAGTCAAGTGGAAAGAAAGAAAGGAATGTGGAGGAAAGAGGAAGGAAAAGGGATTAGTAGGGAAGAGGAAAAGAGATAATAAAAGTAGAGAGAAAAGGAGAAAGAGAATTGAAGGAAGGAAGATAAAGAAAAATGGTCGGGAAGAGATAAAGAAGAAGAAGGAGGAGGGGGAGAAGAAGGGGGGAAAGAAGAAGAAGAAGAAGAAGGAGGAGGAGGAGGAGGGGAAGGAGGAGGGAAGAAGAAGAAGAAGAAGAAGAAGAAGAAGGGAAGAAGAAGATGAAGAAGAGTAAGAAGAAGAAGAAGAAGAAGAAGAAGGAGGCGGAGGGTGAAGAAGAAGAAGAAGAAGAAGAAGAAGGAGGCGGAGGGTGAAGAAGAAGAAGAAGAAGAAGAAGAAAAAGAAGAAGAAGAAGAAGAAGAAGAAGGAGGCGGAGGGTGAAGAAGAAGAAGAAGAAAAAGAAGAAGAAGAAGAAGAAGAAGAAGAAGAAGGAGGAGGCGGAGGGTGAAGAAGAAGAAGAAGAAGAAGAAGAAGGAGGTGGAGGGTGAAGAAGAAGAATGAGGCGGAGGGTGAAGAAGAAGAAGAAGAAGAAGAAGAAGAAGAAGGAAAAGAAGAAGAAGAAGAAGAAGAAGAAGAAAAGGTAGAGCATGATGCTGACACCTTTTAAAATAGTGATCGTTGAATTTTTGTGTCGTCGTCGGCTTTATCTCGTATTTAAGAATTTAATTTCATCTTTGATGATCGCTTCCTGCATCATTATGACGTTGATCACAAAATTCGCCGCCAATGAGACATACAGAATTCAGTTACGGAACTGCAACGGACTACCGCTGACTCTGTTACAATATCGAGAGGGGCCTTCTATAACATGTCCGTCATGCGTAGCCCTCTTCATCTGCTGGTCCAACCGTTGAGATCTGTTGTAATCGTTATGCGCTTGTTCCACCGTCGGTATCTTTAAAGTTTGCCTGGGTACTCATCTTCGACCTTGTTGCCAAGGGCGGCTCTACCAGGAGTTTAGAATTCCCGACAGTATCACTCCCAGAGTCATTGGACCACGTAAGCCCTTCCACCACGATAAGGAATGACAATCAGACGTAATTAATTATTCCTATAAATATATCATGATAAAAATATAGTTTTAAGCTCTGCTATAACACGGATAGAGGGTATGTTAATATGAAAGTGGACATCGAGGTCAACAACGAGCGGTTTCATACTAAAACGCAATCTTTAGGCCACATATATATATATTTCCCTAGCCAATCAAATTAACAACGCTTAGCTCAACCCGTGATATGGTTTCCAAGAACTTTCCAACGGTGTTGCATGCTGGGATCGTATTTTCCATGACGATATCATGAAGAATTTACGTTCGTGACAAAACAAACACACACGCACACACGCACACACGCACACATACATACATATATATATATACATATATATATACGCACATGCACAGGGTGCTATGGATAAATTGTATAAAATATGGAAAAATGAAAATAACACTGATATCTCATTTTAACAGATATATTTACCAAAATTACACAAAAAAATCTTGAAATTCTGAAAAGTAAATTTATTCAATAAAATCGCCATTAACTTCAATCACGTCCTCCACATGACTTCGGAATCTCCTGCAACTCTTCTGGACTTCCCCCTTGTTTAAGTTGGTGAATGCTGCCATAATCCTTGCCTTCAGTTCATCTTTGTTGTTACAAGGAGTTTTGTTGGTCTCTCGTTCAACTGCGCCCCACACATAATAATCAAGGGGAGTTAGGTATCCATATGTATGGCGTGATGATTGTCTGAAAGACATGATTGGGTTCCCCTGCTTGTGTACCAGACATAGAATCCTCCAGCAGCCACCCCCTTGAGCCAGGACAGTACTAACTCCTCAAGGAAGTTGGTGTAGGTCTCTGTGTTCATTCTGAAGATGAATGGAGGCGTAACGTCGCCATCAGAAGTGATCACTCCAAACATCTTCGTAATCACCATTAGATTCATCCAGCTATTTCTGAATCCATCTGCGCTGTCTTCAAATTGACACCCAAACACACTGAAATGTCGGTGTTAGAACTTCCGGGGCAAATGACAAGAAGTGCAGCATGCCTTTTTTCACATTTCTGGCTGAGTGAAATGCATCATGGAACTCTTTTCCTAAAAGATGGTGCTAAACAGATCCAACTATACTGCGCAGTCGACAAAGTCAAAACAAACAATGCGCATGTGCGAAATTAAAAATATAAAATGACGACAATTTACCCATCGCACCCAGTATATAAGGATGTCAATAATTCCTTACCCTAATGATGAAAACGCATTGATTATACAGAAATATTTATTTTTCAACATTGTTTTCTCCCTTGCCAATTGGCTCACAACTTATGTAGTGAGAATTTCAGTTCAAAATTTCGATAATAATTTTTATTAGCAATTTTCATCATATAAATGATGTATGTGATTAATATTTAACATTAAATTAAGTGCATTGACGCAGAGAAGGGTTATGCTAGAAAAAAAACATATACAACCGTAAGTTCTATGCTAACAGTTTCTTCTCTCGCAATTTGTGGAACTCTTCTGGCTTCTTGTTTTCTAGCCAACTTCTTTAAATGCAATGTCAATCGTTATCTACTGTCTTCATGATTCTTCTTCTTTTATTCTTCTCTCTCCTTAATAATGTTTCTTCTCTTTTATCTTGTTCTTTCACACACAGTAACACCTTGTGTCTTAGGGGCTTTACTGCCTTGCTTTGGGTGAAATGATTAATTAAGAACAAAGGCTGAATAAAGGCTGAAAAAATGTTGATCCGTAAAATTCTTGACAGTAATATATAAAGTAGAAATGGTTTTATTATTTTTATTATCAGTTTATTTGATAATGTTAATTTTTTTCATGTATATTATTGGTTATCGCACCGAGGCAGAGGTTAGCCTTCTGACGAACAACACTCAGAATATAAGGTTTCTTTTTTAAGGGTGATTTTAGATGTAAATTTCGTCTTATACAAGGAAATATACGGTATATATATATATATATATATATATATATATATATATATATATATATATATATATATATATATATATATATATATATATATATATATATATATATATATATATATATATACACCCTATATATATATATATAATTTTTTTCATTGTTGGAAGTGTGTTACCTGATGATCCAAAATCCTTTAAAAAGGATTTTGGTGAAATAAATTATTGTAATGGTACCTTAAAGTGTCTGTTCTTCATTAAATATATATATGTATATATTTCGATTAAAAGGTGCAAATATAATTTATAAATTCATGAATCATTCATACAAAAAACAAATCATTTAAAATTTAAATTTAAATTATTAACCTCTATATTTTTTTATATATATGTGTGTGTGTGTGTGTGTGAAAAGTGTGTGTATATAAATATAAATAAATATATATATATATTATTTTATATATTATATATATGGTACTTATTAGAAAGCGCTCAATATCAGAGATAGAGCTAACATATTTGGTTGGATAGATGTGAGTTTGTGACCCTGGGTTTCACGCTTTTGTGATCGTCAGTTATACATACACAGAACACACACACTCTACTAAGCTGATAATTGAATCATCCTTGATAATGGCTAAAGGTATAGCCGAAAGCGCTCGGAAATACAGAACATTCGGACAGTTCTTACACACTCTTTGTCCAGAAAAGAAAGCTCTTGTCAGAACACAAGAAAAATTAAATAAAAAGCTCAACCGTAGTACCTTGTCTGTCGTTTTTAATGAAACATGCATAAAGGAAGGATTGCTGCCTAAATATACAAATATAAATATATATATATATATATATATATATATATATATATCCAATTATATAATTGGTATATACGGAATGAATTTCAATAAACAGGAGTGTTGAAAGAAAATGGCTATTTTGTAGTGATTTTATAACATGTTTATGTTATAATTTTTTAAATAAATAATTATATATATATATATATATTATGATATATATATATATATACACCGTATATATATATATATATATATATATATATATATATATATATATATATAATATTAATATATTAAAAGAATGTTCTGTCAAGATTCCTGGGTTGAGAAGTTATCCTTATTACCATTATTTATATGCAAACTTCGGTCGTTTTGCCTTCATCATATGTCATTCGAGAACAATATCAATTCATAGTTGAATTGGTTAAATGTAACCGTAAGTTCTATGCTAACAGTTCCTTTTCTCGCACTTCTCGCTTGTGGAACTTTTTTTGTCGTTTCCTGCTTTCCAGCCAACTTAGATCTTCCAAAATGTAAAGTCAGTCGCTATCTACTACCTTCTTGATTCCTCTTTTATTCTTCTCACTCTTTAATATTGTTTCTCCTATTTATTATTCTTTCACATTCGGTAACTCCTTGTGTCTTAGAGGCTTTATTGCCTTGCATGGGGTGATTTTTTTTTTTAAACCAGTCTATAAATTTAAATGTCAGTCTAGGTTTTATTTGCTCGTTCTTAACAGACGGAATCGACGAAGCAGTTAAAATGCCCCACCAAAAGTAAAATCTGCCAAGTTATTTGGATTCAAATCTTTCACAATGCAACGCTATTCTCAGATAAATACTTTTAATTAGATCATCCAATTAAAAGCATTAACTTATTAGCCAAGTTCTTCAAAATAGACATCACCCAATTAACACTATCTACCAACAATTTACATTTAGCTCTATTTTATGTTTTATATTTGTCATTTCCAGCTAAAAGTTTTTAAAAAAACAAAAAAACAAACAAACAATAAGGTTTATGCATTATCAACTTCTTTTTTCCTCTCTGTGCCGTGTCTCTACAGGACGTTGATGATCATGGCTCTCCCTGTCCTTCGTAACTCTTGAGATATTCTGCCTTTTTCAGTCTCTCCTAAACCCTATTCCACTATCCATTTACACCAGCCCGATAGGTAGGTTATGCGTTGTTGTTGTTTTCTTATGTCCTGTGGGTATTAAACTTTCTAAGCCCTCCTTCCTCCATTATGTGCTCCAGAAATTTCAACTGTTTCCTTCCGATATTACGCATAAGTTTATTTCTTGTTTTAATTTTCTCTAATACTTCGTCGTTGCTCACAGGTTCGGACTATATTCTCAATATCCTTCTGTAGAACCAGAGTTTTGTTGCTTAAAGCCTCTTTTAACCTGAGGTAGGGGTGATTGTCCAGCATTCCCTTCCATATAGGAGATTGATGTTACATAACAGTGCTAAACTAAAAATAATCTTTATTATTTCGGTTAAAAAAGAAAAAAAACTTCCTTTTTTTGTTTTTTGATGTTTTGGTTTTTTCAATCATTTCACCCTAAGCAAGGCAATAAAGCCACAAGGACGCAAGGGGTTACTGAGTGTTAGAGAATATGAGAAAAACTACTATTAAGGAGAGATGACAATAAAAGAACAATAATTAAGAAGAGAGACGATAACGATTGACATTACATTTAAATTTTTGAAATCAAAGTTGACTGGGAAGCAAGAAGCCGAAAGAGAGTTTAACAAGCGAGAAGTGCGATAGAAGAAACTATTAGCATAGAACTTACGGTTACATCTAGCCATTTCAACTGTAAAATGGTGAGACCTATCCGCTAATCTAGTACTGCGCTTAAATTTATAAAAGTAGCGAAGAGGAAAGCCCATCAGAACAATTACTATGAAAATATTTATAGAAAGACACAGGGAAGTTACATTACGTTAGTAGGAAAACGACTGAAGCCGAGATGCCAGTAACAGTGGATTCTATTAAGAATCTCTAAATATATAACAGGTGCACTAGACCAGATGACGCAGCAATATTCAAAGCAAGTATGAATAGTAGACTCATAAATATGTAAGATAGATTCTGGTGAGAAAAAATTGTGTAAGCTGCAATTGATGTAAGTATAATCGCCAGGATTGCCGAGAAAATATTTTCAGAAAATACTGTTAAAGAACAAAATCAACATGTAGAAAAGAAGAAGAAAATAATACTCACTGGTCTTGAACTGGGTCCATTCGGAAAATTCGATCCTCTTATCATTGTATTGAATCGCAGCAGCTGCGAACAACATTCGACAAATCTCTGCACGTCCGCGGCCATTAAAATAATACAGAGTGTAAGAAGGCATCTTTACACAAATACCTTGCTTGAAGGTCCCACAAAAAACTAAAAGTTGAATAAGTTATGAGAGGTGTTGTCTATCTTGCGGAGAACGCAGTCTTTGACGATTCCTACCTGGGTGGTGGCTTGGTTTTATATCTGTCGTTCCACCTGTGGTTTTAGGTTGACTCATGACTGCTATTTACGCTGCATCGTCCAGTGAGCGCCTTGCGATTTGCCAGACTAAATGGTGAATAAAAGCATAATAAAATTAAAATAGGAAGAGATAGAAGAAAATAAAAGACAAGAAAAAAGAAAGGAAAAATAAAAACTGTAAATCTCGCAGTGTATGTGTTTTGTAAATTGGATTAATCAACCCGGGTACAGACAGTGATCGGAGCAGAGGTCAAAGAGGTATTATATGCTATTATACTGCTGCATTTTCGGAGACATTAACGACTCAACAAGCAAAAGCTCACAAGAAGGCAGGTCAATTGTTTTGGTGCACTGATATCAGTATATGCAATACATTTAACCTTGTTTTCTGCAATTTCTTCTTCTTACTTAATTCTTTTATATTTTTGGTTGTGTGTCAGTGTATGTGCTTGTCTTTAGTCAGATCAGCACAAAGACATTTTCAATTTGTTAGAAAAAAAACGTCTAACAAAGAAATAAATGAAGCAATCGCTCTGAAAAATGTATATTTCCCCAAGCAAAACAAGCAAAATAGATTTCATAGTAAACTTTTTCGCCAGGCTGTTTTTTCTTAATATAAAAATATAAATTTTTGAGCTGATTAAAAATCGAATTAACAAACGAGGAAAGAAACAATAATTGAAACTTATACGATTCTTTTTTAAAATTAATAATAATAATAATAATAATAATAATAATAATAACAAATACAAGGACCTTGAAATAGAAATCTCAAAATGTGGCATATGGGAACATCAAGAAATAATCCTATTGTAGTTGGAGACCTAGGACTGGTTGGAAAAAATTGCAGTAGACTAATTGAAGGGATTCCTGGAAGCCCATGCTTCAAGGAGATAGAAAAATTGTTCTGACAAGTACAGCCCCACTTTACGAAGGGCTTTATCTTTTTTCTTTCTTTTTTTTTTTGTCAGTGGAAAGTGTCATGATGCCATTTCTAACCTTAGGTCTCTGGGGACCCGGAAAGGAATCAAAGAAAATAAAATAATAAAAAAATAATAATAATAATAATAATATAACAATTTTTTTTTTTGTCAGTGGAAAGTGTCATGCTGTCATTTCTAAACTTAGGTCCCTGGGTGGGACCCGGAAAGAAATGTGTAAACGCCAGAAATCAAAGAAAATAATAATAATAATTATAATAATAATAATAATAATAATAATAATAATAAACACTTACAAATAGAAACAGGCAAAATAATCAAAGCTAATCGGCTAGATTTATGTGATCAGAGATCACAAGAACAGATTATGTCTTCTTATTAACATGGTAATCCCTGCAGATTGTAATGTATTTTTGAAGATTATCTAAAATCTATCAACGTACAAGGACTGTGAAATCGAAATCTCAAAAATGTGATAAGTGAGGACATCAATAATTCCAGTTGTAGTTGGAGTCCTCGGATTGGTTGGAAAAGATTCCAATCGACTTATTGAAGAGATTCCTGGTAACCCATGCCTTAAAGAAATACAAAAAATTGTACTCACAAGTACAACTCACACTTTGCGAAAGGCTTTATCTATGTAAAATAGGATGATGTTAGTCTTTTTTTTTTCAAAAAACATTTTCAATAGAAAATGTCATGATGTTATTTCTGGCCTTAGGTCTCGGATTGGTACCTGAAAAGAAATGAGTATGCACCAGAAATCAAAGGAAATAATAATAATAATAATAATGTCTTCTTGCAGATGTGTATGTCTGTCTGCAAGGGTGGAGAGCGAATCCTTCTTGCAGACGACTGACCAGGCATATTTGTGTTTGTTCAACATCAACAGATCCCAACTGCGGTTTTTATTGCAACTATGCTGAGCGGAGCTTAGTTACAGTTTCTGGGAGAAAGTGCATCATCTGGTGTGAGCAGCAGTTTGAACCAAGCCAATACACTCACACCCACAGTCACGATGACTTGTAACGTAGTTCTACCACAGCCAACGACAAATAATTCTGAATACGAAATTTTGCTCACAAGGCTTGGGTTAACTGGCGGTATGGTTTTTCAGGCATTTTCCAGTCGAACCGTCCGGTCAACAGGTGCCATGGTTTTTCGGGCATTTTTCCAGTCGAACCGTCCGGTCAACAGGTGCCATGGTTTTTCGGGCATTTTCCAGTCGAACCGTCCGGTCAACAGGTGCCATGGTTTTTCGGGCATTTTCCAGTCGAACCGTCCGGTCAACAGGTGCCATGGTTTTTCGGGCATTTTCCAGTCGAACCGTCCGGTCAACAGGTGCCATGGTTTTCAAGCAATTTCTAGTCTAGCCACACGGTCAGCTAGTAGTATGGTTTTTTCAGGCAGTTTCCAGAGAGCCCCACTCTGAGGTCACCTCCCAAGGCTGATAACATCAATAAGTTACCCTCCTGAAAAATGGATCATAGTGAGACTCGAACCTTGGTCTGATGGTCCTAAAACGAACGTTCTAACCAATCGGCCAGGCGCCAATAAATCCGTAATGTACCATTAGGCTTCGAAAGATATAAATTTCGAAATTAACTTTACATATAACTCTCAAAAATATTAAAGATTGAAATGGAGAATCTAAACCAACTTGATTTTTTTTTCTTTATATCGGAGATTACGGCTGAATTCCTCACAAGTAGGCATATTTTGGAATTGCAATGCATACTAGACAATTTTTCTCGCCAGAATTTACCTTACACATATATAAGTCGACCATTTGTCAATGCTTTCAATATTGCTGGCACATCTGGTCGGGTGCTTCTGCTATGTATTTACAGATTCTTAATAAAATACAAGGAAGAATCCGTAATGTTATTGGTCCTGACCTGGCACCTCGGCTTCAGTTACTTTCTCACCGCCCTAACTCAGCTTCCCAGTACTTCTTCTATAAATACTTATCTGGTAATTGTTCTGAGGAACTTTCTACTATGGTATCGAGACTTTACAAATTTAAGTGCGGTGCTAGATTGCCGGCAAACTCTCACCATTTTACAGTGGATATGGCTAGATGTAGCCGTAAGTTCTATGCTAACTCTTTCTTACTTACATTATTTACATTATTCGGAGACATGGCCCATTGGATAAAGACGTTGGTTAGATCCAGTGACTAGACCCACAGCGTTCAATACCGAGCTACAGCAGTGGTGAAACAAAACTTGGAGAGTTAAAGGGAAATAACTGAGACATCCGGAAGAGGTATGGCATGTGGAACTAGAACAATCTACCCCAGTGGACGAAACAAAGGGTTCGATTCGAAATTCAAATTGCCTAAAGAAGGCCCGAGCGTACAACGGACGAAATGTTGAGAATATGGCAATGAAGATGAGGATAATAGTCCGAATAATGTAAATAATGTAAGTAAATATAATACCTCATCTTTGAGATATAGACAGATATTAACAGTTGCTTCTATCGCACCTCTTGCTTGTGAAGTTCTATTCTTGCTTTTTGCTTCCTAGTCACTGCCAATCGTTATATTGTCTTCTTAATTATTATTCTTCTATTGTCCTCTCTCCTTAATAGTAAGTTTCCCATATTCTTTAACACTCAGTAATCTCTTGCGTCCTGGTGGCTTTATTACATTACCTGGGTTGAAAGGATTGAAGGGGAAAAAAACTGACCCGCCAACTGTTATTCAAGATTGAAGGAGATGACTGTAACCTCACTTTGAACACGCCCCACTAAACAACTACTGATCACAGTTGAACAGTTTGCAGAATGCAGTCAGGACGTGAAGACAATTTGGAACTTCGCTATGCAATAAAATTTTGTGTTTAACTCTAAAGAATCTTATAAAATGCTCAAAACTGTTTATGAATTAACTTATACTGGGTGCAATAGGTAAATAGTCGCCATTTTGTATTTTTAATTTCGCGCATGCGTGTTGATTTTTTTGTTTTTTTTATTTTGTTGACTGCACAGAATAGTATGGTCAGTTGGGCACTGTCTGTGAGAAAAATGGCACAATGACGCAATTCACCCCGCCAGAAATTTGAAAAAGGCATGCTGTTTGCTTGGCAAAACAGCGCCAAAATTCCAATTTAAGAGTGTTTTGATTTCAATCTGAGGACAGTGCTGAGGATTCGGAAAGAGGTGAATGCATTTAATGATAATTACGAAGCTACGGTAGCTTGGAAAAGTCGCTCTGGTCGTTTTGATAAGAAAAGAACGCCCGAATTTGTTGGTGAGGGCCTCAAATTCAACTCAAGTGACTTGAGGAGGTAGTACTACCCTGGGTCAAGAGGGTGGCTGCTGGAGGAGCCTATGTCTGGCAACAGGACACTGCACTATGCCACGCAAACAGGAGAACCCAGTTATGGCTGTCATAAAATTTCTGCGACCACATCACCTAACTCCCCAGAATGCACCCCACTTGATTATTATGTGTGAGTCGCTGTTGAACGAGAGACCAAGAAAACTCCTTATAAAGACCAAAGATGAACTGAAGGCAAGGATTATGGTAGAATTCAACTAAATAAGGAGACCGTCCAGAAGCGTTGCAGGAGATTCCGAAGTCATCTGGAGTGTGGTTGAAGATAATGGCAATTTTATTGAATAAATTTACTCTTTTATTTCAAGATTGTTTTGGCTAAGTTTGGTAAATGTATCTGTTAAAATGAGATGCCAGTGTTATTTTCATTTTTGCGTCATTTAGATGACAATTTATCCATCGCACCTTGTATATCTGTTACAATGAGGTGCCATTGTTATTTTCATTTTGGCGTCATTTAGACGACAACTTACCCATCGCACCCTGTGTGAGCGTCTGTTTTTGCTGGCACAAGAGGTCGAAGGTCAATAGAGTGGAAATGGGAGTCGGTGAGAAATGTGGCAAGAATATGGTGAGCTATTTTCTCTTTCTTCTTTTTATTTGCCGTGTCTTTTCAGGACGTAGGCGATCATAGCTCTCCACTTTACCTCTATCCCCTATGGCTCTCAATAGGTTTTGTGTTTCTGCAAACTCTCCCAGACCACGATCTGCCATCCACTTGCCCAAGACCGCCATGTCAGGCGTTGCTCACCCTTGACACTTTTCCCCTCTATTCGACCTGTGAGTATCAGATTCTCCAGGCCCTCCATTCTCGTTACGTGTCCCAGAAATTTCATCTTCCTTATGTTAAGCATAAACTTCCTCCTTGTTTGCATCCTCTCCAAGACTTCATCGTTGCTCACAGGCTCGGTCCATGATATCCTTAGCATCCTTCGCCGTCTCGTGTCTCTTCTTCATCTTTGAGGATACCGTTAAACATTCGCTGCCGTATAGAAGGACAGATGTCTTGAAGTAGCTCAGTACTCTTTTCTTTGTCACTAAAGAAATCCTGCTGTTTCGTAGTACTCTGCCCAATTTCTGCAATGCATTTTTGTCCACGTGTCTATAAAGACAATAAGCGTACAGTTTGGTGTTGGTGTGGCAACTATACACAGAATTATTCATGAAGATCCAAATATGCGCAAAAATTGAGCCAGGAAACTCAGTGGCGAACATAAGGAAAGATATGTTATTAACAACAGGGAAATGGTTACGAGTATCAAAACTGTCCCTCAAGCTCCCTACAGTCAAGACCTTGATCCCTGTGATGCTTGCTTTTCGACAAGCTGAAGGATAACTTCAGGGGCAGTCGTTTTGAAGGCAATGGAGGTGGTTCGAGTTTTGTACTTCTTTAACTGTCTCTCCTGCAAAAGTCTCAAAACTTATGGAACGCGCCTTGTAAAACATATTCATGTTTTTGTTTGCATATTTAGTGGCATATCAACACCTCATGGGGCATTTAATGCAGAAATTTTATTTTCTTGGGAGCATTATTAATTTATTTTACTAAAATGTATTTTTTTTAAATGAATTGCTGGCATTTTTTCCAAAAATGAATTGCTAGTAGTAATTTTTTTCAAAAATGTATGGCTGGTAATATTATTTAAAAAAATGTATTGTTTTATTTAGGCATTTAAAACACCATGCCTGCCCGCACACACAATTCCGTAAAATACTTGTCGAAAACACAATTATACTTCGACATGAAAACAATAGACAAAAACTAAAAATCCTTGAAGCATTATACATCAAACAGTTGAAACCTAACCTAAACAAAATCAACTATGGAATCTCTACAAATATTCTTAAATGTCTATAATTGGTAACAGAAGCCATTGGTTTATACCAACGGCTTCCCATACTTCATACTTCTCCAATTCACTCTCGTGTGGTCATGTGTGACGTCATGAGATGCGGTGCGATTTTCGCTTCTAGCGTCTTATATGCACTTGTTTATCGTTGCTTAGAAATCATCTATGTAAACAATAACAGACTATCATCACTGTCTTGTCCGTATATTGCTTAATATGTTGTAAATGACATCTTTGATAATGGCTTATTAAAAGAATGAATTTCTGCTAATATTTTTTTTCTAGTAATATTTTTTTTTTAAATGTATGGCTAGTAATATTTTATTTTTTAAATTTTATTGCAGATCATATTTTTTTTTTATAAAAAAATTGTATTTTCCCCATATTTTTTAATGTATTGCTGGTAATTTTTATTTTTAACAAATAATCAATTGCTGGAAATAATTTATTACTTTTTCAAAAAATCTATTACTGATATTAATTTTCAATCATTGCTCGTAAAAAAAAAAATTTCAAAAATGTATTGCTGGTAATTCTTTTATTATGAAAATATATTACAGGTATTTTTACTATAAAAATGTATTTTTATACTTTCACAATGTTTTAACCCCAGTTTGGGTGTTCACTATTTTCCCATAGTTGGGACCCTAACAGATGCTACCACCCCAGGTCATGGTGAGTCTGAGAACAACAGCAATTAAGAGGTGTTTCCACGCATCTCAAAACCTCGAATTCCCCGATCAGAAGTCTTGCTGCCGGATGTAATTTATCGTCATACCCAGGACGACATGTACATGTTAACAGCCAATCAATTAATATCAGAAGCCATTAGGTCATACCTGGTATAACATCAGAGCATATATTATTATTATTATTATTATTATTATTATTATTATTTATGTATATTATGTTTCCTGCTTGGTTTCCTGTAGAGCCGGGTTCAAACTCTGGTCCTTGGGCCCTATAAGACAATTGTTATTTAATTGATTTCTTCGTATATAGGATGTTCCTAGTAAGGCGATCTTCTGGGCAGCTTGTATGTTGATGTTACCTGGGACACTGTTAGTAAAATTGTCCATTCCTTTCCTCACGAGGCCCAGTGCTCCGATTACTATTGGTACAGTCTCAGTCTTCATTCCCCACGTCCTGTTAATCTCTATCTCCAGATCCTTGTATTTGGTAATGATATGTCAATAAGCATACACTTCCTGAATTTCTTGCCTTTGATGATTCATTATTATTATTATTATTATTATTATTATTATTATTATTATTTCCTTTGATTTCTGTATATTCATTAACTTGCGGGTCCTAACCAGAGACCTAAGGTCATAAATGACATCATGACATTTTCCACTCAACATTTTTTTTTTATATAGATAAAAACCCTTGATAAGGTGTGAGTTGTTCTTAGGAGAACTATTTTTTGTATTTCTTTAAAGCATGGGCTGTCAGGTTATTTATCAAAATATTTTCCAATCAAGCTCAGGCCCCCGAATTACTGATGTCCTCATGTGCAACATTTTTGAGATTCTTGCATTTTGATAATTCCTTGATGATCTTCAAAGATACATTACCGTTTGCCATATTAGTAATTTATTGCCGTCTGTGATCACTAAGCCTGGCGATTAACTTTGATTGTTCTCCCTGTATGTATTGTAAAATCTTGTAAGATTATTAAAGGTTCTATATCTATAATCGTGTCTCATACTAATTTCTTGCAGTTTCCTTTCCGTAAAAGTTGCAGATTTTCAATTGCAGATAATGGCCTACCCTGCCATGTCGAGGTTTATATTCAATGGATGCTAATATCGTGCAACCTGATACAAGATCGTTAAGTGTTCCTTTATATTCATAACAGAATCTGCATTTGGAGACAACACAATTTTTCTATATGTTTACTAGGTAATTTCCAGTTAAAAAGCACTAATAAATTATAGTACGAATAAAACCTTCGGTTTTAGCTTTTAGCCATCCACTACGTAACTAATGATAGGTATGGAAGTTGTCTACAGCAATTTGTTTGTCGTGGGAAGAGTATTGACTATAAAGAGGTTTATGTTGCCATCGTTTCAGGATTTTTACATTGATTTTGCCTTTTTTTAGGTCCTTTTCGGCTGCCGTAGGTTGATTATCGTCTACTTGCTATTATTAATATCACTAGGATACTCATGCCTTCAAACTGACAGCGATTGTTAGAAATTGTTTTAATACTGAGATGCAATGAAACAAAAGTCTTGAAACAATGTATTGAGATTCAATAAAACGGAAATAAAGAATTCACAGTGACAATGAACTGAAATTAATCCGTTCCCTTTACATTTTTTAGTCATTCAATGGTATCTATTATCCATTGATTACTTCTGGTATTAAATAAATTGATTTTGGCTCAATATCTTTTCGTGTTAAGAATTGTATGTGTTAAACATAACAGTGAAATGGAAATATCTCTCGGAAATAAAAAAAGGTAATAAACAGAACGACAAAAACGGCGACGACAAAGCCTATTTCAATACCAAGTTGAAGCAACGCGATCACTTAATAGACAAAGGTATCTGAGTGCCTCACATGAAGGGCTTGACTATATAAGACTGCAATCTATGTAACATAAGAGTAAAAGAACTGATTAATTATACAATTCATTTTGCACAGGGACTAATTTTGTCTAAATGCAGATAAATATTTTAATTGCATCGATCAGCACTTCTTAAACTTTTTCATTCATGACCCCATTTTTCATAAGATTTTTTGCGATCTCATGTATTAACCAACTACAATGAAAATACATCAGTTGTCACTGCACTAGTCGCAACGGTGCTGCACGCGCGTTTGGTTACGCGGCGCATGCGTGGTGCATCACGTTAAATATTGTGCCGTTGTAAAATAAAATAGAAACTGAAATTCAAGTGTTTGAATTTAATTTTCGCGACACCAACATTTCGCTTCGCGACCCCATTTGGGGTCGAGAGCCAAAGTTTAAGAAGTGCTAGTATAGATTATTAAAACGAGTAAAAGAAGTAATCATTCATAACTTCATTAAGTTGATTTACCTCCCTTTCCACTACAAATGGGACAGAAAATATATAAATAGATACACATTGATAATTATTATATATTTTTATTATTATTAATCGAAGTTTTTCATAATGTCCCGCTGTGTTCATTCATGGAGCCTTGGACATGAAACTACAATTACGGTGTGTTAGATTTATTCGAAGGAAAAACTTAATATGTCAGGGAAGAAGATTTCCTCGTCTTCTTTCATATTGATGCTCCCAGGTATTTTAGTGGTGTGTATTCCCATCCTTTTTGACAAGATCAGGAACAAGGACAACACGACTCCAACTAAGACTGCTAAAATGAATTGATTTTCTTTCAAAGCAAACACGAAAATTTAAAACCAAAGAACATATACAAAGAATAAATTAAAATAACAAACACATATAAAAAATAAAAATAATTAAAAATGATAATAAAAGTTAAACAAGTTATTCTGGGATGTGGCGATCATTATTGTCTATTGTCGAGTGTCCTCATAATTGTTATTATTTTCACAACGTTTCGACAACTGTAATCTCCTGTTTTCATCAGGTACGTGTCGGTCCGTTATGCAAATATCGGAAAGTATCCTCATGGGAGTCGGTTCCACTAAGCACTGGTTCGCGGAAGAAACTTACTTCTCGCTGATGGAATACGGGGAGAATGTGTCTGTTTTACTACTATATAAGTAGCATGGCGTCTCCCTACCATGAAGGTTTGAATTGGCAGGAGCAACACTTTCCGTGGAAGTGGCGAGCGAGCAGCGAGAAGCTTGCCACATCCCGCCAAGGTGAGGGTTTGGAGAGTGGAGAATAATTCGTCACCCACAAGGTGAGACTAGCAATGCTGGAGAGTGAGGTCTGAGCAGCTCAAGACAAAATATGACAACGGTTCCCTCATTTTAAGCCTAACCTGGCTCTTATAAAGGCAGAGAATAACAGGTGCCAAGTACTTACAGGAGCGGTACATGGGGGGGAGCTGTCTGTTTTATCTGCATCCTTAGCAATGCATCGTATGTACGAGTTCCACTTGACATCAGGTGCGAGCTTGACGCAATGAAAACTAAAGATAAATCCCTGCAAATATAAATGAAAGAAACGTGAAGCATGAAGATCAAAACATCTGTAAAATACACAAAATGAAACAGCCATTAGGATTGAAACTGCATCTCTTACAAATTTCTTCTCTTGCACTTCACACTTATATAACTCTCTTCCTGCTTCTTGCTTCCCAGTCAACTTTGATCTTCAACAAATTAAATGCAATTTCAATCGTTATCTACCGTTTTCTTAATTCTTGTTCTTTTATTGTCCTCTCTCCTTAATAGTGTTTTCTTTTTCTCATATTCTCAATTTGATCTTCAAAAATTGAAATGCAATGTCAATCGTTATCTTCTGTCTTCTTAATTCTTGTTCTTTTGTTGTCCTCTCTCCTTAATAGTGTTTTCTTTTTCTCATATTCTCAATTTGATCTTCTAAAATTTAAATGCAATGTCAATCGTTATCTTCTGTCTTCTTAATTCTTGTTCTTTTATTGTCCTCTCTCCTTAATAGTGTTTTCTTTTTTCATATACTCAATTTAATCTTCAAAAATTTAAATGCAATATCAATCGTTATCTTCTGTCTTCTTAATCCTTGTTCTTTTATTGTCCTCTCTCCTTAATAGTGTTTTCTTTTTCTCATATTCTCAATTTGATCTTCAAATATTTAAATGCAATGTCAATCGTTATCTTCTGTCTTCTTAATTCTTGTTCTTTTATTGTCCTCTCTCCTTAATAGTGTTTTCTTTTTCTCATATTCTCAATTTGATCTTCTAAAATTTAAATGCAATGTCAATCGTTATCTTCTGTCTTCTTAATTCTTGTTCTTTTATTGTCCTCTCTCCTTAATAGTGTTTTCTTTTTTCATATACTGAATTTAATCTTCAAAAATTTAAATGCAATGTCAATCGTTATCTTCTGTCTTCTTAATTCTTGTTCTTTTATTGTCCTCTCTCCTTAATAGTGTTTTCTTTTTCTCATATTCTCAATTTGATCTTCAAAAATTTAAATGCAATGTCAATCGTTATCTTCTGTCTTCTTAATTCTTGTTCTTTTATTGTCCTCTCTCCTAAATAGTGTTTTCTTTTTCTCATATTCTCAATTTGATCTTCAAGAATTTAAATGCAATGTCAATCGTAATCTTCTGTCTTCTTAATTCTTGTTCTTTTATTGTCCTCTCTCCTTAATAGTGTTTTCTTTTTTCATATACTGAATTTAATCTTCAAAAATTTAAATGCAATATCAATTGTTATCTTCTGTCTTCTTAATCCTTGTTCTTTTATTGTCCTCTCTCCTTAATAGTGTTTTCTTTTTCTCATATTCTCGATTTGATCTTCAAATATTTAAATGCAATGTCAATCGTTATCTTCTGTCTTCTTAATTCTTGTTCTTTTATTGTTCTCTCTCCTAAATAGTGTTTTCTTTTTCTTCATATTCTCAATTTGATCTTCAAAAAAATTTAAACATAAATGTCAATCGTTATTTCTTCTTCTTTTATTGTCCCTCTCCTTTAGTGTTTTTAATTTTACATATTCTAAATTTCTTCTTCTAAAATTTAAATGACAATGATTAGAAATTATCACTTTTGTTCAATTCATATCTTCTGTCTTTAATTATTGATCTTCAAATGATTCCATTGCGCAATCCATTTTCGTTCTCTTTTATGTCCTTTTTCAGGATCAATTTGATCTTCAACGATTTAAATGCAATGTCAATCGTTATCTTCTGTCTTCTTAATTCTTGTTCTTTTATAAGTTCCTTAATAGTGCTTTTTCTCATAATCTCAATTTGATCTTTATTTAAATGCAATGTCAATCGTTATCTTCATTTTGTCTTTTAATTGCTCCTTGTTCTCTTTTTTATTGGCACTCTCTCCTTAATGAATTTCAACAAACTCTGTGGCAATTTGAGTTTGTATTTGGATGTCGATTCTAATCGTTATTTTTAAATCTGTCAATCGTTAGATTTTAATTGTTCTTTTATTGTCCCTCTCCTTATAGTTTTCTTTAATAAATTTTCTCAATTTGATCTTCAAATACGAAAATAAATATATTGTTATCTTAATCTTCTTCAATTTCATTTGTTCTTTATAGTATTGTCTTATCCAACAGTTTTCCTCGGATTATCTTAGATTTTATCAGTAAAATTTAAATGCAATGTCAATCGTTATAGAAGTCTTTTTAATTTTTTGTTCTTTTATTGTCCTCTCTCCTTAATAGTTTTTTTTGACGTCAATTTGATCTTCAAAAATTTAAATGCAATATCAATCGTTATCTTCTGTCTTCTTAATTCTTGTTATTTTATTGTCCTCTCTCCTTATTAGTGTTTTCTTGAATTTTAGATTCTCAATTTGATCTTCAATGATTTAAATGCTTTTGGAGTCAATGGACGTTTTTATATGTCTTCTTAATCCTTGTTCTTTTTAATGAAAATCCTTAATAGTATTTTTTTTCTATCCGTATTCTTTTTTTGATCTTCAAATATTTAAATGCAATATCAATCGTTATCTTCTGTCTTCTTAATTCTTGTTAATCGGTATGGATAATTTTTTTTTTCATATTCTCAATTTGATCTTAAACATTTAAATGCAATAATCAATCGTTATCTTGGAGTCTTTTAAGCCATTGTTATTTTATTTCTCTCTCCCGATAATAGTGTTTTCTTTTTTTCATATATTCAGATTTGATCTTCAAAAATTTAAAAAATGTCAATCGTTATCTTCTGTCTTCTTAATTGTTTTATTGTCCTCTCATCCTTAATAGTTCTGTTTTTTTTTTTTAACTCAATTTAATCTTCAAAAATTTAAATGCAAATATCAATCGTTATCTTCTGTCTTCTTAATTCTTGTTCTTTTTGTCCCTCTGTTTAGTGTTTTCTTTTTTAATATACCAAATTTGATCTTCAAAAATTTAAATAAAATTAAATCGTTATCTTTTCTTTTAAACCTTGTTCTTTTATTGTCCTCTCCTAAATAGTGTTTTTTTTTTCATATTCTCGATTTAATCTTCAAGAATTTAAATGCAATGTCAATCGTAGAATCTTCTGTCTTCTTAATTCTTTGATCTTTTATTGAATCTCTCTCCTTAATAGATGTTTTCTTTTTTCATATTCTGGAATTTGATCTTCAAAAGATTTAAATCAATGTCAATCGTTATCTTCTGTCTTCTTAATTCCTTGTTCTTTTAGCAGCTCTCTGAAGAAAGTGTGCTTTTTCTTTTTTTGATATTCTCAATTTGGTTCAAGAATTTAAAACCAATGTCAATCGTTATCTTCTGTCTTCTTAATTCTTTTATTTTGTTCTTTTATTAAACTTGGAAAATGGGTGTTTTGAATTTTTCATATTCTCAATTTGATCTTCAAAAATTTAAATGCAATATCAATTGTTGTTTCTGTCTTCTTAATGATTGTTTTTTTTCTTTTGTGACTTCTCCTTAAAAATGGTTTTCTTTTTATCGAAATGGTAATCTTCTTCAACATTTAAATTGGTAAGGGAATTGTTATCTTTTGTCCTTAATTTGATCTTCTAAAACGAATTGTTGTTCTTTCATTGCAAAAGGTTTCTTCTTTTAAGTTTGTTTTCTCCATAGTGAATTCCAATTTGAATGATCTTCAAAAAATTTAAATGCAATGTCAATCGTTATCTTCTGTCAAATTCTTGTTCTTTATTGTCCGTTCTCCTAAATAGTGTTTTCTTTTTCTCATATTCTCAATTTGATCTTCAAAATTTAAATGCAATGTCAATCGTTATCTTCTGTCTTCTTAATTTTGTTCTTTATTGTCCCCTCTCCTTAATAGTGTTTTTTTTCACAAAGATCAATTTGATCTTCTAAAATTTAAATGCAATGTCAATCGTTATCTTCTGTCTATTAATTCTTGTTCTTTTATTGTCCTTCTCCTTAATATTTGTTTTTTTTTTCACAGAATCAATTTGATCTTCTAAAATTTAAATGCAATATCAATCGTTATCTTCTGTCTTCTTAATTCTTCTTCTTTTTATTGTCCTCTCCAAAATAGTGTTTTCTTAATGGATATTCTCAATTTGATCTTAAAATTTAAATGCAATGTCAATCGTTATCTTCTGTCTTCTTAATTCTTGTTCTTTTATTGAATCTCTAATTAATATGTTTTATTTTTCTCATATTCTCAATTTTTATTCAAAATTTAAATGCAATGTCAATCGTTATGGGATGACTGATTAATTTTGTTATTTTATATATATATATCCTTGTAGTGTGTGTTTTTTTTTGTATTGTCAATTTGTGTCTGTGAAAAATTTAAATGCAATGTCAATCGTTATCTTTGTCTAAATAATTTTGTTCTTTTATTGTATTTTTGTTTTATTTTTTAAAAATAGTCAATTTGATCTTCTAAAATTGCCGGAAATAGAAAATGTCAATCGTTATTTTTTGTCTTCTTAATTTTGTTGTTATTTATTTCCAACACTCCTTAATAGTGTTTTGAAAACAAGAGCCGAAAATTTCAATATAAAAAATTTAAATGCAAATCAATAAAAAATCTATTAAACAATTCTTAGTTCTTGTTTTTTTTTATTGTCATCATCAAGTTTTTTGCATTTTCTTTTTCTCATAAAAACAAACAATAAAATAATTTTAAAATTTAAATCCTAATAAATAGTTTATCTTCCTACAAAAAAGATAACCCTTTTTATTGTCCTCTCAAATGTACGACAGTTTTTTTATACACAAATTCTCTTTATAAAAAATCTTAAAAAAAAAATAAAAAAAATGTAAATCGTTATCGATTCTTAACCAGACTCGACAAGAATGTCATCTTTCCAGAAATTTAGACTCCCTCCTTAATAGTGTTGACGTCTCATATTCTCAATTTAATCTTCTGAGATATAAAATTATCCAATACAAATCGTTATCCTTTACGTCCCCTTTATTTTCTTTTTAATTGTCTAGCTGTTACTATAGTGTTTTCTTTTCTCATAATCAATTTGCTCTTAAAAACATTTAAATTTCAGAAATGTTATTCAAAAAATTTTGATGTAACTTTTCCAATTTTAGAAACTAGAAAAAGTTATTCTCTCTACGCGAATAAGGGTTCTTTAAGCTATAAAATTCAAGGATAAAAAATAAATTCGTACAAACGTTTATTGTCTTTATTAATAATATAATAAATAATAATATTTCTCCTTAATTATTATTATTATTATTGTTGTTGTTGTTTTTGTTTTTACATGCCGGAATTTGTATCTTGTAGAGTTCCGATTGTTAAATATGATCAAAAATATGATCCATTTTAGGCCCTATAGAAGAATTGTCATTTAATTCATGAGCATTCTTCTTAGTATATCTTCTCGACCGGTATACTGATGTTAAACCTGGGACACTTTTATTAAATTGTCCATTCCTTTTTCTCACGAGACCCTAGAAGAGCTCCGATTACTAATGGTACAGTCTCAAAATTTCTTCATTCGAACCATCCAGTTAATCTAGCCTCTCCAGGTCCTTGTATTTGGAGAATTTTTCATTTCAAATGGACCCTTGTTTCGTCATCAGATGGGCGCTATGTCCATAATCATACAACTTCTTTGAATTTCTTGTGTTTTTATGATAATTTCAGTTCTGTTGGCTTGAAATTTCACTGTCAGTTTGAATTGGCATGTCCCAGAGGATAGTTACATCATTATTTTGGGTAACTCATATCTGGTTGGTGGTCGTGCCCTCTCTCAAGTGGTTTTCGATTCCCCCTCATCACTTCGTTCTGTTATCTTCCAGTGCATCAAGTATGTCGTCACGTGTTGTTTGCCCTTTCTCTTTTTTATATTCATCTTAAACCTTTGGTATGAATGGCAACAATCGTGAGATAAGTTGGTCGACAGGGTTCATAATATTTTCTCGCGTCGACAAGACCCAGTTCCATCCTTGATTAGAAAGTGAGATGATCTTCTTTAATCTTTTCCTGAGCTGCAATAATTAAGCCGGTTGACATTATTCAAAATTATTATTAATTATTATTATTATTATTTTAGTCTGTATAGTTTGTGTTATCCAAATTTGGCAGCGGATTTAGAAATTAAATTTTTTACCATTAATCATATGTCGGTTATGAATAAATTTTTAAGTATTTTTTTGATACAAAATCGAAGAACGTTTTTTTATGACGTTAATATGTATTAACGTCAAAAACGACAAATATTTATTTTGATTAAAAATTATTAAACTGATGAATGTTAAGAAACGACTTCTCGACATGAGGTAAAAATGAGTCAAAAAAAATATTTTAAATATAATCCAATGAAAATAGTGTGCTTTTAATAAAAATTGCTTAATATTGATTTACAAATCCGTTTTTTCTTTTTTTGATACAGAAAATATATATATATATATAATAAAAAAGTTAGTATAAATCGGTATGGATAATTCCAGTCATTCACGATGAGCATATCAATGAGAATAAAATCGGAGATGATCAACATCCCATGGTCTTTATTTTATTTCAGTTGCATGTCGATAAAATTTGATTTGCTTCGTTCAGACCTGGTGGTTTCAAAAAAGGATTTTTGGGTCTTTTTATTGTTATATATATCAGGTCATCCCATCGTTTCTGTCCGAATTTTAGATTTTGATAAAATGAACGATATTAAAATAATTTTATAATGTCGGTATAATATGCAGAACTTTGGACAGTTTAGATGCATTTGGGGTGCAGAAAAATTTTATTTCAGAGAAGAACAAGAAAATTAAATTTTGTTTGATTAAAACCTTGTTAAATGGAACTTGTACCCAAGAATCATTTGAGGCAAAGAGATTGTTTTATGAGTTCAAGAAAGGAAACTCACACGACACGGCTACAAACATCTCACTCAGTTTATGGATATATATATGAATATATATATATCAGAAGATAGTTTGCAAAATTCAGAGGTGGAATTTCACCCTTGAAGATGAAGATCGTTTATGATGTGGGTTGAGTTTGATGAAAGCTTTTTGAAGCAGCCCTTGAAGAAAATCCTCTTTATTTTTTTCAGTTGAGTGGTTTTCAGTGGTTCTTGTTTTCAAACCATACAACTTTATTTTTACATTCAGAAATGTTCCTAAAATTGGAAAACAAGCCTCATGAATTGTTTATAAAACAACCTCAAGTTCAAAGGAAACTTCTTGCCAATTGAAAAACACCTTTTTGGATAGATTTTTGGATAGATTTAACTAATGGCGAAAAAAAATTAAATCTTTTATCGAAATGGTAATCTTCGTAGACAGTGGATTGGTAAAGGGAAGGACCCCAGCCACAGCCGAGTCTTTATGATGGTCAAAAGGTTCTTTTCTCAGTCTGGAACATCCAAGGAATAATCCACTTTGAATTCTTACCACCTAATGCAATATATATATATATATATATATATTTAGCGTTTGAACCATATATGAGGGGAAAAAGACCTGCTCTAGAAAATATTTGAAAATATAAATTGATCAGGACGTTCAAAGCATTAACAGAAAAATCAGGACCGAAGAACTTTGTTGGGAATAATTATTTATTATATTTTCCGGTCTTGCTCCTTCATTCTGAATTTGTTTTCACTACAAAGATGAAGTATTTGCATCTTTGGAGTGAATAAATTTGTTGAGTTCTATCGAAAAAATCAAAGAAAAAAGAATTTTACAGTAATGGAATTCACATGCGACTTAATAGAAAACAGAATTGTTCATAGATAATAGGGAAAAATACATTGTTGATTCGAAGTGTAATTAAATGTAATGAGACGTCACTTGCATCTTTTATTCAAAATTGATTAAACTTGTGGATGAAAATTATATATATATATATATATATATATATATATATATGCAGCATATTTTCATTAAGTGTGTGTGTGTGTGTGTGTGTTTGTGTGTGTGTGTGAATATATATGGACAAGTTTTTAGAATCGTTTTTAAAGGAATAAAGTTTCTTACAAGTTTTTACATCATAATTTTTAAAAATAGTACAGTCGATACGTTTAAAGTTTCACATCAAAAATAATTATTTATTTTTCAATATGATTCCAACAAATATGTTTCAAAGACAAAACAAAACCTTCAATATTTATTTGAATTTTATAATAAAAATCTATTAAACAATAACTTGAAGAAGACAGACGACATCATTGAAATATTGTTGAACATTGTCAAAAACCGTTTTTTAATTTTTAAATTTCTTAAATCACGCTCTAGTTTAACTGTTACAAAAAAGGTACCCTTAATAAAAGTTAAGGTACTAACAAACAAAAACTGCAGTTTTTTAATAATAAAAATTGAGGTAAAAAATAATAAAAATAAAATAAAAATAAAAAAATTAATAGACATTATTTGGTCTATTGTCCTCATCTTTGTCGCCATATTTATCACAACGTTTCGGCCGTTGTACGCTCCGGCGTTCTTCAGGTGGTTGAATGGCGAATTGAACAAATTTTATTTCGTCCCACCGGGGTAGACTATAAATAGTTCCTCTAGCATGTTTAATGGAAATTTTATTTCCAGTTAATATGCTTATAAAACTCTGAAAATTTCTCCACTGGCTTAACCAAAAAAAATTGAACTCACACTCTTTGGGTATTTTTCACTGGATTAACCAACGCCTTTATCCACTGTGCCATTGTCCTTAAAAGGTATTAATAATAAAAATTAAATTGTAAAACGTTAAAAATTGAGGTATTAATAATAAAAAATTAATATTATTATAAAAATTATTATTATTAAAATTTATTATTATTAATAAAATTTAAGTTGTTGATAATAAAATTATATTTCCTAATTTAAAATCTTGTAGTTACTAATAAAATAAAATTGAGGTACTAGAAGAATAAAAAATTTAAGGTACTAATTCTAATAAGTATATGGGATGTATTAATGATAAAAATTAAAGTATTTATAATAATAAATAAACTAAAATTTCTGTAATAAAATTGTCCATTTTTTTTTAAAAAGGAATACTCTGATGACTATTTATTTTAAGTTTATTCCCTTAATCCTGTTAATCTAGCCTCCAGGTCCTTGTATTTGGAGAATTTCTAATAATTTTCATGGAGGTGTTTTTTACAGAAGGTAAACTCCATCTGATAATCAAGGCTTCTTTGAATTTCTTGTCTTTTTTGAGAATTTCATGTTGTCTTTTCCTATTAGTTTGAATTGGTTGTTCCTAGAGGTAGTTACATTTATTTTGGGTTGGTAGCACTCATTGGGGCCCCAGCTCAGTGGTTTCAAATAGTGAAACACCAAACTAAACATATGTCGCTACCTTAAAATGTATTTTTATAATAAAATTTTTTACCAGTTCGGATATCGTTATATAAAAAATACAAACAATCATATTTATAGTCAAAATTACCAACAGTTCCATATTTATAGTAAAATAAAAACAATATATTTTATCTTTAGTTGAGCTATACAATTGAGTTCAAAATATATTTAGTTGATTATTATTTTAAAATGTGTGTTCGAAATTATTTAAATTTCGGCATTAAATTTTGAAATAATTTTTGATATGCATTAAACAATGTCAGCCAATAAATTTAATATTTTTTTTAAAGTCGAAAATTTCCAACAATACCCATGAATAATAAAATAACGAAAAAGTATATATTTATTTTAAAAATATACGATTTAAAATAAAAATGCAACAAAACCAAAACCTTAGAAAAGAAAAAAAAAACAAGTTTTTGACAAATTTTATAGATAGGATATATGAAGGATACTATTGTCATAAGAAAGAAACGTTTTACAATCAATAATGAATTTTTACAAGAATTATTTTCATTTTTTAAAAATTTTAACTAGAAAAAATTATTAAGTTTTAAATCTTTTAAAATTCTATATTAATTTCAGCATTTTAGATTATATTATTATTAAGTGAAAACTATATATACTAATCATAAATGGAAAACTTAAATACAATTCATTAAACACCAATATTTTTTAAAAAAATTTAAATTTTTTTTTAACTGTATAAACGTGTCTATTTTTGTAAGTACGGACGACCTTACACATTACCAAAAAATAGTGATTAAATTGTATAGAAAAATCTAAATCAATATTTATAAATTCATAATAGAGAATGGCAGCACATTTTCAAATTTACTAAAAAATTTTTAAAAGACCTCAATTCATCATTTTCTTAAATTATGTTTTACGGATAAAGTCTCCATGGAACATCATTACACCTGCCATCAGACTGTCAACACGTGAAACAGCTACTGTCAGGTTAAAGAAAAACACCTACTGTCGAGATAAAAAAAAAAATTCTGCGATATTTTAAACTTGAAATAATGTGTTTCCAAATCAGATTAATTATACTTTAAATCAGCTAATATTCCTCAAATTAAGTTTCAATAAAGTATATATTGTTTTTGGAAGACTTTTAGTAAAGACAATTACATTGCAATGAAAGAAAACTAACAATGGACGCTAGTCAGCTATTTTAACAACAACAAAAAAACTCCTTCCAGCCAATTTAAACTAGTTTTTGAAATACAGAAAAGTATTTTGCTTATTGGAAATATAAATTTAATGTATGAGCTTGAATTTAAAACTGAAAAAAAACCTCTATAAATGATTTTTCATTTTTAAAAATTCATTTTAAAACTTAGGTACCACATTTTTTGTCGAGGTCCCTAGGATAATCGTACTGAGTTTTGATATTACCACGATTCGATTATTAGGTTATTTTTTATTTGATACTGCTCTTATTTGTTTTGTTTTTCCTTGTTTTAACATTTTTTAAATCAATTTACACCTAGCAAGGCGATAATGCCACTAAGACGCAAGAGGCTACTAGAAGCGAAAGAGAATGAAAAGAATTTCGACGAAACCAGAAACTTAATCCTAAGCAAGGAACAAAGGATAAACCTCTACTCCTGTTAAAAAACCGATTCGTTTTTTATCGCCTTAATAAAATGCTGATCGTAATTCTAAATTAATAAAAAAATAATACTGCAAAAACTCATTGTTTCTGCTGAATCTAAATTCATGTGATAATCAATTTTATGAGCAGGATTACAATTTTTCCACACGGTCAGCAACTGAACCGCAATTCTTGAATTCCGAAGCAAAGCACTATGACCTGAAAGTTCTTCACCGATATACAACTCTGATTTCTTAAAAATGACGGAACGTAAATACAAAAGAATTGAGGTTGAAGTGTGATAATGCTAGTCTAAACCGCCTGGAGAGGGCTGCCAAAGTCGTTTCAGCGACTACAAACAAGAAGACCACCTTTTAATTGCTGTTGTTCCCAAGGCTAAAAAATTGACCTTACGGGTTGATTTGCACTCATTGGGGTCGAGAGAGTGAGGAAAGAGGGCGAATCTTGAATAAATTAAACGAAACCGTCTTTTTTATAAAAAAGATACCAGCAATACATCTCTTCCGAATAAAAAATACAAACAATACATATTTATAGTCTTCTGGCTTTTGTACAATGAATGAATTTTTTAGTTTTAAATCAAAAAACAGTTTATGATTTTGTCTGTTTTTTTTTTTTTTTTTTTTTTCAAAATAAAGGAAGAAAATTACATAAAATTTTCTGAGGTTTTAGATTTCGGCATTAAATAACCCATAAAAAAAAGCATCTAAAATGATAGATAGATAGAGCCTATTTATAAAAATTTCCAACAAACCTATTTATAATAAAATTACCAACAGTATATATTTAAAGCAAAATGAATGAAAAATAAAAAGAAAGAAATAAAACCATGATTGATTAAAAGAAAACAGAGAAACTGATTTTTATAGATAGATATAGATACTATTGAGATAGATAGTCTTTTTACAATCAATAATGAATTTTAGAAGAATTATTTTCATTTTTAAAATTAGATAGAATATTATTAGTTTTAAAGATTTTAAAATAGATAGATAGATTCAGCATTTTAGATTATATTATTATTAGATGAAAACTATATAGATAATCATAAATGGAAAACTTAAATACAATTCATTAAACACCAATATTTTTTAAAAATGAATTTACCTTTTAGATAAGATAGACGTGTCTATTTTTGATAGACGAGATAGAGATTAGAAAAGATAAATTTTAAATAAACTAGAGTCTGGCATAGATAGAAATTCAGTAGATAGAGAAAATGAAGAGATTTTCAAATTTATTCAAAGATAGATAAAAAGATAGATCAAGAGATAGATAGATAGTTAGATAGATAAATCTCCATAGAAAATGAACAGACCCATCAGACTGTCAATAGATGAAACAGATAGATAGAAGAAAAAATACCTATAGATAGATAAAAAAAATAGATATATTTTAAACTTGAAATAACCTGTTTAAATAGATAAATTATGACTTTAAATAGATAATAGATCAAATTAATAGATCAATAAAATGAATATTGTTTTTGGCTAGATTTTAGAAAGACAATTAGATAGATAAGACAAGATAATGGACGATAGATATTTTAACAAAACAAAAAGACCCTTCTAGATAGATAGATAGATAGATGAAAGACAGATAGATAGATTTGATTATTAGAAAATAAATTTAATGATGAGATTGAATTTAAAAGATGAAAAAAGATAGATAAATGATTTAGATAGATAAATTCAGATAAATAGAAAATGAATTTTTGTCGAGATAGATAGATAATAGATGAGATAGATAGATAGATTCGATTAGATAGATATTTAGAAAATGAACAGACCTGATAGATAGATAGATAGATAGATAGATAGATAGATAGATAGATAGATAGATAGATAATGAAAAAAGAACAGACCTGGCTAGAATAGAGAATGAAAAGAAGATAGATAGATAGATAGATAATAGATAGATAGATAGAAAAGGAACAGACCTGGCTAGATAGATAGATAAAAACCGATAGATTTTTATCGATAGATAGATAGATAGATCGTAATAGATAAATTAATAAAAAAAATGAAAAAACTCATTGTTTAGATAGATAAATAGATAGATAGATAATCAATTTTAGATAGGATAGACAATAGATAGACACGGAAGAAAATGAACAGACCTGGATAGATAGATAGCAATAGATAGATAGAAAGATCTTAGATAGATAGATAGATAGATAAAATGACGGAACGTAAATACAAAAGAATTGGATAGATAGATAGATAGATAATAGATAGATAGATAGATAGATAGATAGAAAATGAACAAGACCTGGATAGATTAATTATAGATAGATAGATAGATAGAAAGATAGACCTTAAAATGAATGATTGGACAATGGGCTAGATAGATAGATAGATAGATAGAATAGATGAATAGAAAATAAACAGACCTGTCTGGCCGCCATAGATAGATGTTTAGATAGATAGATAGATAGATAGAAAATGAACAGATTTCCGGTAGATAGATGGCTTTTGTACAGTGAATAGATTAGTTTTGAAAGATCGATAGATAAACAGATAGATATTTTGATCTTTTTTTTTTTTTTTTTTTTTTTTTAGATAGATAGAAATTATAGATAGATAGATAGATAGGTTTAGATTCAAATGAACTACTCACTGACTAGAAAGATAAATAGATAGATAGATAGATAGATAGAGAGATAGATAGAACTATAGAGGGATAGATAGATAGAAAATGAACAGAATTGACTAGAAAGATAAAGAAAGATAGAAAGATAGATAGATAGAAAAACAGGAAAATGAACAGATTTGGCTGAGATAGATAGATAGATAGATAGATAGATAGAAAAGATAGGATAGATAGATAGATAGATAGAAAATGAAAGACCTGGGATAGATAGATAGATAGATAGATAGATAGATAGATAGATAGATAGATAGATAGATATGAAAAGAATGGGATAGATAGATAGATAGATAGATAGATAGATAGATAAATAGATAGATAGATATGAAAGAATGAATAGATAGATGGGATAGATAGATAAATAGATAGATAGATAGAAAAGATGGGATAGATAGAAAAGAATGGGATAGATAGATAGATAGATAGATAGATAATATGAAAAGAATGGGATAGATAGATAGATAGATAGATAGATAGATATGAAAAGTCTGGGATAGATAGATAGATAGATAGATAGATAGATATGAAAAGTCTGGGATAGATAGATAGATAGATAGATAGATATGAAAGACTGGGATAGATAGATAGATAGATAGATAGATAGATAGATAGATAGATAGATTGTATCGAGATAGGGCGTTACAAATTTCCTGAAAAAGAAAGAGATAGATAGAAGTCTTATTTACATTATTCGGACGATTGTCCTCATTTTGTCGCCATATTTATCACAATGTTTCGGCCGTTGTACGCTCCGGCCTTCTTTCAGGTGGTTAGAATGTCGAACTGAACCTTTTATTTCGCACACTGGGGTAGACTGTTCTAGTTCCACGTGCCATGTTTAATGGATGTCAGTTATCAGTTTTCTCCTGTTAATTTCCCTCTGAAAGTTCTCCACTGCCTTAACCGGGTATTGAACTCACACTCTTTGGGTCCTGTCACTGGATATAACCAACGCCTTTAGCCACTGTGCCATGTGTCCTCGAGTGTATGAATTTCTTGGTATTATAAACCTAATGTCTTCAGCAACCATTTTTACCAGTGCTCATATTGCAGCTTTTGCTGTTATCAATCATATTTTTACCAGAGCTCATATTGCAATTTTTGTTGTTATTATATTTCGTTTAAACAAAAATTGCAATATGAGCACTGGTTGAGCTGGTTAGATGTAGGTTCTATACTAATACTTTTTTCTCGCACTTCTCGCTTGTGGAACTCCCTTTCCAGCCAACTTTAATCTGCAAAAATTTAAATATAATGTCAATCTCTATCTACTGTCCTTCTAATTACTCTTTCCTCTTCTCGCTCACTATTAACGTTTCTGTTCCTAATTCTTCCACATCCTGTAACCCTTTGTGTCTTAGTGGCTTTATTGCCTTACTTATAGAACTCCCTTCCAACTCCATGCTTTCTATCTAACTTTACTCTTCAAATATTTAAATGCAATGCCAATCGCTATCTACTGTCATACTGATTACTCTTTTCCTCTTCCTGCTCATTATTAATGTTTCTGTTCCTAATTCTTCCACACCCTTTAAGACCTTGCGTTTTAGTGGCTTTACTGCCTTACATATACCGATTAAACACACACGAATATATATATATATATATATATATATATATATATATATATATATATATATATATATATATATACGTGTGTGTGCATGTGTGTTTGTGTGTGCATGTGTGTTTGTGTGTGTGTGAAAAGTGTGTGTATATAAATATAAATATATATATATGGCGGGGGCATATGCAATCCTTTAATCACAGTGAATATAGGTACATGACTTTATTATCCAAGTATTTTTGGAATCTAAAAGATAAGAACAAAACACCTACGGTTAAATGGAGTTTGGTTAAGAAAGCTCGTACATGTAACTCCCTATATACCCCATGTTACCTATGCCTTAATGAAAAATTTGAAATTATTAGATTTAAAAACAAGGCTGATCTCTTAAATCAAAGATATGAACTTACTGTTAATAGTAAACACCGTTATAAATTTAACTTAGTGTCGGGGTCGTATACTTTAAATGATAATGATATGTCGCTGTATTTTTAATAGATTAGTATTTTTATTGCATGATGGTCATACTTACGATATAAATGTGTATTGTTTACCTGCATAGTGTTATTAGTGTTGGTGTATATGTGTATATATTTATTTATGTGTTGGTTAGAGTATTTGCACTGAGGAATGCGTAGGTTTGAGTATAAGTGTATTTATTTGTTTTTTTTTTGTTTTTTGTTTATATATATATATGTGTGTGTGTGTGGGTGTGTGTGTGTGTATATATATGTGTGTGTGTGTGTATATATAATTGCGACTGAGTAATGAGTTCGTTCCTCACTGGGTACCCCCTAATTTCGGCTTTGTGCCACGATATATTTGTATATATATATATATACATATGTATGTGTGTTCGTATGTGTGTGTGTATGTGTGTATATATATATCTGTGTGTGTATATATGTATATATCTGTATGTGTCCTAGTTCATTGTGTATGTATATTTATATTTATATTTAAGTATATTTCTGTTTGTATGAATGTGTTTATATATTTGTATGTTAGGGTATATGTATATTGGTGTGTGTTTGTATGTTAGTACGTTTATATATGTATTTGGTTGAGTGTTGTTGTATTTTTATGTATGCATGTATATATTGGTAGTTGTTATTGTAGATAGATATATTTATATATATGTTTATTTGTAGATATGTATGTATGTGTATATATATTTATGTATGTTTGTGTATGTATATATGTGTGTGTGTGTTGGCACTTATTATGTATGAGTTTGTTTGTGTGTATGTGTGGGTATGGAAACTTTGGTATATCATGACTGTTTTTATATATGTAAGTATGTGTGCATAAAAATCTGTGTATATATGTGTGTATTTAGGTTTATATGTATATGTGTGTGCATGTGTACTTGTTATCATAGATATGTATATGTGCGTATATGTTTATGTTCATATATTTATTTGTATGTATTTCTGTATGTATATGTATGTATGAGTGTATGTTTATGTGTGTTAATTTGTGTTTGCTGCCGCGTATATATATATATATATATATATATATATATATATATGTATCTGTGGGTTTCTTTATCCTGTTTTTCTTTGCCTAATATATAATGAAACTATTATCAACTTATATGATTAATATATATTTTTATTTATATTTATGGTTTTGGAATTTTCGTTTTAATATATTAAATAATATTATTTTTAACCATTTTTATCTTTGTATATTTGCTCCCTTAAGTTATAATTTAATAAGTGGTTAGCATTTATTCAGTGATACGTTAAGTCTTAAATATTTATTGGTTGTGGTATCTGATTGTCTATGTCATTGTCTGTGGATGTATGTATGTGTATCTATCGGTGTCTATGTGTATGTAGAGTGTATTCACATTTAACTGTGTGTGTGTATAAGTGTTGGTTTCCACGTCTCTCTTTTTTCATAAAGGTCTGTAGAGATGTTTCATGTCTCCCCCTGTGTGTGTGTGTTTGTGTGTGTGTGTGTGTGTGTATATCTAATTATGTCTGGGTGCTTATGTATTATAATCTGATTGTGTTTTTGTTGTTTTGCGCGTGAGTTTAAGACCACATTCACACACTTTAAAATAAAAAAGGAAAAGAAGGGGAAAAGAAAGAAATATATATACATGTATTGTCAAATGACCGGATATATTGTAGCGTCCTTGTCGAACGTAATTTCAATGAAGAAATGAATTGAATAAATATATATATTTTTTTTCTTTTCTCAATAATTTTGTAGTTTTTAAACTTAATAGTGATTAAATTTGGATTTTAAAATTGCCAGTTTTTAATTTTAATATTAAATTTTATCATATAATTTTATAATTATTGGTTAGTATAAATTATTTTTAATATTACACGTATTTTAAAGATCTGAATAGCTATTATAACATGATTTCGTTGTCAAGCTTTTGAATCTTTCTATACTTGGTTTTGATTGGTTATTCTAGCTTTTGTAACAATGTTTCCCCCAGTGTAGGATCGTTAATTAATCTGAAACTTTTAAAACCATTTATTTTCTTTTCAACATCATCACTTGATAAGACACAGAGTGTGTTGAAACAAAATGGCTATTTTTGTAGTGATTTTATAACATACTTATGTTATAATTTTTTATAAAAATAATTATATATATATATATATATATATATATATATATATATATGTATGTGTGTGAGGTGGACATCGAAGTTACCTATAGGTGTTGACTTTGACGTCCGATTTTATATTTACATACACTAATTTAATATATTAAATAATATGTTTTTTTTAATCATTTTTATCTCTGTATATTTGCTCGCTTAAGTTATATTTCAGTAAATGATGAGAATTTATGTCATGACACTTTCAGTCTTAAATATTTATTGGTTGTTGTATCCGATTGTCTGGGTCAATGTATGTGGATGTGTGTGCATGTATTTATAATTGTCTATGTGTATGAAAGTGCATTCACTTTTAATAGAGTATGTATGTACGTGTGCGTTGGTTTCTTTAACTCCCCCCCCCACCCTTCTCTTCTTTTTTTTTTTCTTTTTTTATACGATCGTGGCGATGTTCTCTGTCTCGTCTCCTTTTTTTGTGTGTGTATATATATTTAAATATGTCTGGGTGCTTAGATATTATAATCTGATTGCGTTTGTTTTACGCGTGAGTTTAGGACCCCCATTCACACACTCTTAGGATTAAAATGGATACATTGTCAAAAGACCGGATATAAAATTAGCTAAAGTAACTTCAATGAAGAATTAAATTGAATAACATATATATTTCTTCTTTTCCTCAGTAAACTTAATAGCGATTAAATTTTGATCTTGAAATTAGCAGTTTTTTAATTTTAATATTAAATTTTATCATATAATTTAGTAATTATTGATTAGAATAAATTTTTTAATACTACCCATATTTTAAATATTTGAATAGCTATTATAATATGACTTCGTTGTCAAGCTTTTTGAATTTTTCCTATACTTGTATTTTGATTGGTCCATCTAGCTTTTTGTAACAACGTTTTCCCCTTGCGAAGGATTGTTAATTAATTGAAACTTTTAAATCCATTTATTTTACATTCAACATCATCACTTGATAAGACACTGAGAGTGTTGAAACAAAATGGCTATTTTTGTAGTGATTTTATAACATATTTATGTTATAATTTTTTATAAAAAAAATAATTATATCTGCTCTACTTTGTATTGAGCACTCTTTTTAAGAATAGTAATTGTTGGTTATTGGAATTCATTCCGTATATACCAATCATATCATATATATATATATATATATATATATATATATATATATATATATATGTGTGTGTGTGTGTGTGAAAATGTGTATATAAATATATATATTCATGAATCATTCATACAAAAAATAAATATAGAGGTTAATGATTTAAATGGCGAGAATACATCTCCGCAAACAATATCAAAAAGATACACCAACCCCGAACCTGTATATGAATGTCCCAAAACAGTAACACATTTCTCATAGCATTTTTCGGATTACATCTCTATTTTAAAAAATTAAAAAGACCTTATGCAACTGGAATTTATAAACGGGGATCATATCATTCATATACAGGTTCGGGGTTGATGTATCTTATTTATATTGTTTGCGAGGATGTATTCTCGCCATTTAAATCATTAACCTCTATATTTGTTTTTTGCATGAATGATTCATGAATTTATAAATTATAATTGCACCTATATTGAAATATATATATATATATATATATATATGTGTGTGTGTGTGTGTGTGTGTGTGTGTGTGTGTGTGTGTGTATAATTATTTATATATTATATGCGCGGTACTTATTAGAAAGCGCCCAATATCAGAGATAGAGCTAACATATTTGGTTGGATAGATGTGAGTTTGTGACCCTGGGTTTCACGCTTTGGCGATCGTCAGACAAACCAGTTTGTCTGACGATCACAAAAGCGTGAAAACCCAGGGCACAAAATCACATAAATCAACCAAATATATATATATATATATATATATATATATATATATATATAATGTATATTTGAGTAGCAAGTTTTTCAACCGTATGACGTTCAATATGACAGACAAGGAAAATTTAAATTAATTTTTAGTGAAGTTTTCTAGTATTCTTAAATTTTTTTCCACTTGATGGGGTAAGAGAATATAAAAGTTGTCCGTAATATTTATTGTCCCAATCGCTTTCGGTCATTTATTGAGACAGTTTCAGGAGGTTGTTGTTATTAAATTTATTTTATCACGGTTGACATTTTAGATGCAATTGTGTGATGCGTATTGTATGAGAGTAGCGTTTATTCCGAGCCCAGCGAAAGGAACGTGGATGGAATAAAAGATGGCGTCCCTCTGTTTTAAAAAATTCTCTAGCCCACTGTTTCCATTGTTAAATAAAATAAGATTAATACAGGGTGCCAGATGTTTTATGTAGACGGCTTCTCTCACAATGAGATGTTCTTGGTTATAGGATTTATGAAGGATCATGTGTTACCAACCAGAATTTTTCTTATGAGATTTTTTGGATTGTAGGTGGCTAAATATCTTTTTATGACCTCTGAAGGAAGTATTGATGTAACTGATATAGTTAATTGATTTATGACTATAATCTATTTAATTATTTTAATGGAACTTTTCACAAATGAATCTACAGGAGTAAATGACTGTTTCTGAAGAAAGTAAACTTTATAGTTTTCATTTTCTATCGTTAATTTTGGTTAGTCCTTGTGTTGGTCAAACGGCCTCTTTCAAGTTGTTTTTAAGATAGAGAATGAGGAGATTACTGACTAAGAATTCCCCCCTTGGTCATTTTGACAGTTTTATTAGTTGTTCGGAATGGAAAGTGTCTGTTAAGTGTATGTCATCTTTTAATTCTTTGAGAGTGTGTGCGTGTGTGTATGTGTATATATTTGTTTGAGTGTGTGTATAAGTGTGAGACATCAACACATCTACAAGCATGTCTGTCTTGTGTGGATGAGAAAATTGGCTAGGGCTTAATTCATGGAGTTATATATTAATTCAATCTATGCTGTTTAATTTTTAGTTTTGAGGCGCAAAATCCATTTGTCTTCATGTACTTCTAGTATTTTTCTAATGTTATCTTTTCTGTTTATTTCTATTTTTTCAGCTATAGTGAATTTGGCATAGCTTTTAAAATCATGTTTTTCTAGGCGGAAATGTTGATCTAAATATAATAATCTTTCGTGGGAATCCTACTTAATCCGATTTCGATAATTATAAATTCTGTAGTGAAAAGGTCATTCAGATTTTCCCACATTGTTTCTGACATAGTGTACATTATAACAGGTAAATTGTTATGACTGCTACAGTTATAATTGTGGTAGATTTTGAAAGAAGATTTAGTGACCGAGCTAGTGAACTAACTGGTATGTCTAATGATGCTATATATATATATATATATATATATATATATATATATATATATATATATACATACATTTATTATATCTTTACTAAAATAATCTGTTAAGCTTTAATCTCCCTCCTTCTCTCGTCTGTTACCCCTCTCTTTAGCTCTATCATTCGTCCCACACTCTCACACTTACTCTCTCTCTCTAAATTCTATTTTTATTTCCGGGGTTGTTTTTTCTGTTTTCTTTTTGAATTTGTAGGTTTGATGAATTGGATCGTATTTACGATTCCAATGGAATAAATTATGACCATGGAATATTAGTGTTTAAGCCTTATTATTATATATATATATATATATATATATATATATATATATATATATATATATAATCTGACAGATATTTATTTGTTAATTGATACCGTGTTGTGGTGGCAAGAACGATTTGAATCATGCGTAGGCTGCATTAGGCCTAGCAGATATCTAATTTCTGTATCAATGTGAGTTTTTTCATGCGGGATTGGTTTTCTCTAGTATTCAGGCATCAATTACTGTCAAGAAGTATACAAAAGAAGACAACACGGAGTGGTTGATCCATGCCTTTCTAAAGTGCTTCATGCTTTACGTCTCTCTTCTATACACTCATTCTGTGTCGTGCCCCTTTAGTACGTGGGCGATCAGTCTCGCCACAAATTCATATCCTTTGTTGCTCTCAGCAGCGTTTCTCCCTTGACTAACCACCGCTCCCACCGTCCAGCCATTCGCACAAAATCGTCGATGGCCCGCTACCTTTCTCTCTTTCAATCGATGTGCCCTATGAGAATTGATTGTTTCCAAGCCCACCAAGTGTGTGATGAATTATTTCCACCCTCCAACCTCTCTCTCAGGAACAGGATGTGGGAAGCCTCTTACTTCTCTATCGCTATTTCCATGAAAAGTTCTCAGACGAACTAGATTCCTTGGTTCTACCAGTTCTAACCTTCATGACTAGGACCCACTGTTTCGATAGTCCTTGTAGGCGACAAATAATTTCCAGCCTCCAACCTCTCTCTCACAAGCGGGATGTGGATATCCTCTAAATGCTCTATTGCTACTTTCATGGAAAGTGCTCAGACGAACTACATTCCTTGGTTCTACCAGTTCTAACCTTATGTGTCAAAGGAATTTCAATTTTTTTTCTTATTCTGGATACAAGTGTTGTTTTTGTTACCATTTTCTCAGCAGAAATCTCAGTAACTTACCTAAAACACCATTTCTGCTAATTCCTGTTTTCTCTTCATCTGTAGAGAGTATATCTAGCATTCATTACCCTACAAGACGATCGACATCACATAGCAATTCATTACTCATTTCTTTGTGTCTAACGCGATTTTCCTGTTTCTTAATACTTTCCTTAGCTTTTGGAAAACATTTTTACTAATCCAATACGCGTTCGAATTTCGTTGTCGCATTTTCTGTCCTCTGTTTAAACACATGACAGAAAGAAATATAAAGGGGAGACGAGCCACCTCTTTAAGGTAAGGCTTCAAGAACACCACAAGCTATAGGGGAAGTGGAAAATTCAGGCGTGACTGAGCACATAGGGAGAGAAAGGGGATATCACCGCCCTCTGTGGGATCAGGTTGAAATCATAGACAAAGAACATCATTAGAAAATTCGTAAACTTAAGGAATCAGCACATAGTCTAGGCCACAAAAATCTCCTGAGCCGACCGAGCATAGAAATGAATACAATATGGGGACCAGTAATAAGGCGTGCCAAAGAAAAGAAATAATAACAACGAAAATTGCAATATGAACACTGGTAAAAATGGTTGCTGAGGACATAGGTTTTATAAGTCTCAGAAATTCATACATTGATGTCCTTAAGGACACATGACACAGTGGATAAAGTCGTTGGTTAGATCCAGTGACTGTGTGAATTCAATACCTGGTTAAGGCAGTGGAGGATTCGGAGAGGTGAGATAGCTGATAACTGACATCCATTAGACATGGCACGTGGAACTAGAACAGTCTACCCCAGCGAGTGAAATAAAGGCTTCAGTTCGACATTCCAAACACTTGAAACGTTGTGATCAATATGGCAACAAAGATGAGGATGATAGTTCGAATAATTGTCAGATATTTAAATTACTCTACATGGTAAAACAAAATTATAACAGTCTGACGGATGATGCCGATTCTTATCTGAATACAGAGAACAGTAAAAAAAAAAAATGCTATAAATGTCTTAATGTTCAGACCTTGGCGACTTTCCTTTCTTTCGATCTTCCCCAAACTACCCAGTGGATAAAAATTCGATTGTTAATATTCAATGCCTCGAAAACCAAAATTCACCCTGTCCGAAGTTATTAAGCAAATCATATAAATTTGTATAATTCAAATTTGGTTTGAAAAAAAAATTGTCAAATTTTAACCAATCAATTTAGATGTCAAAACAAAGCCTGAGTTAAAATTTTAGGCGGTATTTATGTTTCATTGAAGTTATTGAATTTATTTGATGCATTAAAAAAAATCGCCATCAGAAGTTATTACATAAAATCTAATAATTACATTTTACTTCAATGAAAAGGTAATAAAATCATCAAAAATTTAGCATCACCTATAATAGAACAAATACGAAACACATAGGTTAAGTCTTTGATATCCTTTGCATTATAATATAGTGACCCTTCTTAATAACAGCCATTAATATATTATCCATTGATTTTATCTTTTTTTTTTTGTACTTCAGCCGGTTCAATTTCCAACATGGTAGTTTTCATCATAATTTTCGTGAGAAGACACTTCCAGAAGGATGCCATAGGAGTAAGGATGAGACGATTTCCCTGACCGCTCGGTGGCAGTTAATATTACATATATATATATATATATATATATATATATATATATATATATAATATCATCACCATTCGACCTCCCTATGGTTGGTCGGAACTCCATGGACAATCCTTTTCCACACAGTTCGGTTCTGTATTGGCGGGTTGACAGTTATATATATATATATATATATATATATATATATATATATATGTGTGTGTGTGTGTGTGTGTGTGTGCGCGCACGCGTGCGTGTATATATATATATATATTTCCCTGTCCGTTCTGTGGCAGTGGCCGACAAACTCATCTCATTAATAACTCTTACTCTCTCATTTATTGCTTTATATCTCTTTCTTTGTCTCTCTTTCTCTTTCTCTATCTCTCTCTCTCTCACTCTTTTATTGCTTCATATCTCATCATCATCATCATCATCATCCTTTGACCTTTGGTCGGAACTAATTTGACAATCCCATTCGGTCCTGCATTGCTGTCCACAGATCTCTAATGTCCAACCGTGAGTCGCGAACTATGCTGTCTTGGAAAATCAATTTTCGTGAGAAGACACTTCGAGAAGGATGTCATAGGAGTACGGATGAGACAATTTTCCTTACTGCTCAGTAGCAGTGGCCGGTAAACTCATATCTCTTACATTTTCTCTCTCTCTCATTTATTGCTTTATATCTCTTTCTTTCTCTTTCTTTCTCTCTCTCTCTCTCCCTCTCTCTCTCTCTCTTTCTCTTTCTCTCTTTTATTGCTCCATATCTCATCATCATCATTATCATATTTTGACTTCTCTATGTTTGGTCGGAACTCCATTGAGAATCCCTCTCCATAAATCTTCGGTCCTGCATTGCCGACCCCAGATCCTTAATGTCTAACCCTGAATCCCCAGCTATAGTGTCTGGGAATGTCAATATTCGTGAGAAGACAGGAGTAAGGATAAGACAATTTCAATGTCCACTCGATGGCAGTGGACAGCAAAAATTAATCATTTTGGTTTAAAGTTAGAGCTTGGTCTCAGTCCTCCGTAAATTATGTTAAGGGTTGCATGGGATCTCCAACTGATGTTCTCGATTTTTCTGAGTAGATTTCTATATATGTTCCATCCAGTCGTCATTCAAGGCGAACAGATAATGTCCAAGTTTCTGATCCATATACTAGGACTGGTTCAATCTGTGTTCGAAAGCTTTGACCTTTTAAGGAGGATGGAAGATTTGACAGCCAAATCTTGTGAAGTCTGTTACACGCATCCCAGGCAAGAGCTTTACGGATGCTGAAGTTATTTTGAGAATATATTGAGATCCATGATATTTGAAGCCCTCAAATCTTTTGATGTATTTATTATTTAGGGACTTCAACTCGTGTGGTCCAGGGGAGGTTGTGATATATTCTTTCTTAGTCACGTTGCAATAGAGACCCCCCTTCACTTTGAAACTACAAGACTTGAACTTGTACCATGCAAAGAAAGTCTTATTCATAAAATCTCAATTGTTAGCACTGTTCAGTTTAAATCTTTCATCGATTTTGAATGGCAAAATAATGGTTTAATCGACAATTCCAGCCCATATCATAACACTACCGCCTCCCTATTGTCTGAGTTGGAAAAAAAAACTATCCTTTACCCCATCCATCAGGTCCATCGTGATTCGCCGTGAAAGTTTAGAAAAGTAAATTTTCATGTTTTCTTCTCAGTTTTGACGTTTTAAAATATTTGTTTTAGTGAGAGGAGGTTACTTCGGAGATTTTTTTGCAGGTCCCAATTCACAAAGTATTCTACACCTTTTGTCATTCTTGACTCCTTCAATTCCAATTGGCAAAATAATGGTTCAATCGACAATTTCAGCCCATATCATAACACTACCGCCTCCTTGTTGTCTGAATTTGATAAAATCTATCCTTTAGCCCATCCATCAGGTCCATCGTGATTCGCCGTGAAAATTATTTTGGAAATGTAAATTTTCATGTATTTTCTGCCTAGTTTTGACGCTTTAAAATATTTTAGTGAGAGGAGGTTGCTTGTACCATGCAAAGAAAGTCTTATTCATAAAATCTCAATTGTTAGTACTGTTCAGTTTAAATCTTTCATCGATTTTGAATGGCAAAATAATGGTTTAATCGACAATTCCAGCCCATAACTATTGCAGGTCCCAATTCACAAAGTATTCTACACCTTTTGTCATTCTTGACTGACTCAATTCCAACATTTTTAAAAAGAAATCTGACCGCTGTTTAAAAGTGGTTGTTTCGTTATAACTCGCTTTATTTTATGTTCATCTCGAGGAATCAAGTTCTTAAAGACTTTTCCTTTGCTTCGAGTTCTCAACTTATATTTACAAAAACCTTCCTTATCATTTGATGATCCCTGCAAAGCCCCTTTGATATCTCCAATGTGGATATTCCCTCACTCAATGACTTTGTTATTTTCTGTTTTTTAGCTGTTGTTAGATCGTTCCCTTTGCCAATGTTTCAAGATATATTATGGACAAAAAAGAAAAATAGTTTTTATGAGATTTCAGTGGTCTTAAGCTAATATTTGTTTAATCTACATACTAACTTCAGTCAGTCCATTTTCGTAAATTCCAAATATCTGAAAAACTAACCGTGAAAAACAGCAAAAATTTTAATTAAATATTTTACGAAAAGTGGGAATAGACGAGTTTAAATTTGACAAATATTGGCTCAGAACATTTTGAGTTATCAATGTTTATTTTATTTGCATAATATCTTCAGACAGGCTGTAGTTACATTCCATCATCGGCTATCGGACCACAAACTACCACCAGTCACGTTGAACAGACGCTCCCTCTGGGAGGCACCTTGTCTTGGAAGACAGTTGGGCCTCAAATTCGCACCTCACCTCAAGTGAAACTCGTACAAACAATCCATTTCTTAGAATGCAGGTTAAATGGTCGACCCCCTGTACCGCACCAGTAAGTGACTCCTGCTGCTATCCGCTCCCTTTACAAGTGCTGGATCAAACCAAAATGTATAGTGATGTCATATTTGGGCGAGAGGAGACGAGACATCCCTCTCTAGCCATTGATAGAGCCCAAAGTCGTCTCCGAGCTCTTGTGTGTGATGAATTATTTCCAGCCTCCAACCTCTCTCTCACGAACAGGATGTGGGAAGCCTCTTACTGCTCTTTCGCTATTTCCATGGAAAGTGCTCAGACAAACTACATTCCTTGGTTCCACCAGTTTTAACCTTCACGGCTAGGACCGACTGCCTGGATAGTCTTTGTGAGTGACAAATTAATTTCCAGCCAACAACCTCTCTCTCACCAGCAGAATGTGGCAATCCTGTAAATGCTCTATTGTTACTTCCAAGGAAAGTGCTAATCTTCACGGCTAGGACCCACCATGCCACTCACATAGTAGCAAACCACTCTCGTTCCTTCCGTATCCCATCGGCGAGAAGTAAGTTCCACTGGAACAGCTTCTTCTCGCGAACCACTGCTCTGTGTTACTGACTTCCAAAAGGATGTTTCCCCGATCCTTACAATCTTAACCTTTTCATGGCTAGCATTAACCGTTAAAATCGAATCCGAACTTCCTTGAAATGTTCATTTCACAGAAAAGGGGAGATAAATTTTTGAATAGTGGGCAAACATGGATCTTCGTCCCCACAAAAATGTGTCAAAAGGACGGTTTTTCCCGTGACACCGCTTTCATGTTAACTACCTTCACTCTCTTATTTGTTTCATAAAAGCGATGATTAGAATTGGAATAAATCCTAAACATATGATGAAAGTGAATTTATATAGGTTTTTGTTCTTGAGAATTTACAACGAAAATATTAAACAATATTTATTACATTGTTTATTTACAAGAATAATTTTATATTTACAACATTCTAAGACTAATAAATCTTATTAAAACTTGTTTCAATGCAATATTAATCATTTAACAATTTATAAAGATATAATTATGAAAACTATTTTTATTCAAAAATTTATAAACATTTACTAAATTATTAAATTATGTGAATATAAGGAAATCTTTATTATTTACCATTTTATAAAGTTCGAATCAATTGGCAATTGACCGATGTTTTACCAATCATTCCAATAAATAAATAGTTTTTAATATTTTTGTAGACTAATAAATATGCAAGAGAGATTAGGGCGAAAAAATTATTGACCACAGCTGAATGAAGCAACCTTCCTATAACAGATAGGTAATCATTATATATATAGATATAGATATCTGTGTGTTGTGTGTGTGTGTTTAAGCAGCAAGTTCTGTTTTTGGCATGTTTGACTAAATAAATTAAAGACATTATGTCTGCTTATTTTTATCATAATCATTTCATATTCACGAATATTTTTTCCGTATATTACAATTAAGTTAAGACTATAAATGTTATTTTTAGTGGGTACAGGTGTGGGAAATCAATATCAACCGGTCTAGATTGGAGAATCCTAATAAAGAAAAATATGTACCCAAACATGAATCAAAACTTTAATCCCTTTTTCCATCAAGAAAACCACTGCAATAACGGGAGCCTCCCTTTACCAATTACACCCCGGGAGACGTTATGTTAAGTTAAGATTCAATTACATTTTTTCTTTCCTGTTTCCTCAATCTAGCCTCTTTGACATGAAATTCGCGATTTAAGAAAAAAAGGATTGTCAATTCAAACCTATGTAACCACTGATAATAATGGTTATAGCAATAAGAAATACTGTTGGATTTTAAAATGCATAAACTTTAAATTTAAAATTTAAATTTAAAATGCATATATATATATAAACTTTATAAACTATAAACTATAAATGCATATATATATATAAACTTTATAAACTTTAAATTTAAAATGCATATATATATATATATATATATATATATATATATGTGTGTGTGTGTGTGTGTGTCATTTAATGATATCTGAGAAAATGGGATGATATTAGCTAGATGCAGACAAAATTATCACTTACTTAAATTCATTAGAATCAAACAGGTGCCAATTTCAAATGTGGGAAGTATTTATGCCGCACCCTGTTTATATATGCTACAGGTGTTATCAATGGATAAAATATGTGTTAATATATAATTATTAGTTATAGTACACCGAGCACTGTTTTATTAACACCAGCACTCTATGTGCGATATATATATATATATATATATATATATAAGTGATCATTGAAGTCAACATTTTAGGCGACAGTCTGTTTCATGACGATTGCGTCTAGCATGAAACAGACTGTCGCCTCTAAGTGTTGACTTCTATGTTCACTTTTTATATTTACACACGCTTTATCTCTGATATTGTGCACTTTATCCCATAAATATAGCACACATTAAGACTATAATTCTTCATATATATATATATATATATATATATATATATATATATATATAAAACACTAATAATCTCATAAATATAAGCAGCTACACTCATCCGGCAAAACCTTAGGTGTTTTAGCTTGTAAATGAACAAACCAATACCCAAGGTGAAAAAAGGGGGAAAAAAAGAAAGAACTAAGAACATGTACTTCCGGTGAAAATAATCGTCTCGAATCTAAGTTCAGAGTACAAAGAAAAAAAAAACCTCCGACACGACGAGTAAAGTAAAAATAATTAAGCAAAGTGCTCAATACGCTAAGCAGAGCATACTAAGTAAACCTAAAGAGCCAGACATATATATATATATATATATATATATATATATATATATAGATCAGTGCAGAAGTTCGTGTCTGTACATGCTGGATTTTTAATAATTTTGTAATTTTAATGCTCAATCCTTGGTTGGGTCAGTGTGTACTACAGGGTGCGGCAAAAATACCTCCCACATTTTAAATTTTGACAAAAAGAACAAGGTAGCTGATATTAAAAAAAAAAATGATTTAATTATTGTTTAAACAAAGGGCTACAGTTTTTATTCGTTTCGTTTTAAAAATGATATCCTCCAAATGATGGGCTATATTTGCTGTACACTTTTGTTGACTTTTTCTTAACTTTTTCCATTGCTCGGAAGTTATAGCGCTTCGAGGTCTTCCAGTTGGCTTTCTTTCAAGCGCTGAACCTGCGAACCCTGAAACCATAGAAATATCGATTTTCTATCCGGATCAGCATCATTCCAACGTAACATGAAATGGGTACTAAAATCTCTCTGCGTTGCAATTGCAGATTCACCAGCGTTTAAAAAACGTTTCGAGAGAAAAATATACAGTGTGCATCGGTCCAAGCCATGATGATAACAGATCGTATCTAAAAAAAAAAATGCTTAGAGATTAGCTAGATGAAGGCAAATTGTCAATCGCCTAAGTTTACTAGCACTACTCAGGTGACAGTTTAAGAGGTGTGAGGTATTTCCTACGTGCCCTGTACAAAGAAAAATGTTACTGGTTTTGGCATCTCGGCTTTAGTCATTTTCCCACCAAAGTAATGTAGCTTTTCTAATTTTTTCCGTAATGTGCCTTATAAATGGGATGATATATAAATAACTTTCGACATGAAGTAAGAATTATAAAGAAAAAATACAGAATAAATATTAACAGCTTTTTTTTAAAAGTCATTCATTTGCATTCCTTCGCTTCATCACGAGAAATGCCAACTTAACGGAGAAAGCACTGATGATTTATTATTTAAGCATACACCCGAATAGACATACATATTTCTTTCTTCCGCTTTTTGATCTCATGAAGCCTAGAAAGGCGAAACGCGTAATCAAATCTAGTTTCAATGAAATGGTTTTCCATTTGTCAAATTTTTTGGTCGGGATTCTAAATCCTATTTTATACACATAACTATTTGCATGCTAATTGTTCTGGTAAAATTTCCTCTTTGGTACCTCGATTCTACAAATTTTATAAGGTTTTACGGATTTTATAGTTTTAATAATTTTATATCAGTAATATCATTTAAAAAAAAAAAATTTCCGTAAATAAATTCAGTTTTGCTATCAAGTCCGAAATGGATGTAATATCTGAGAAACTCAGAATAGAGACACAGATAAGTGAACATCTAATATTATTTGTTACTTATGCTATGCGTTATATTCCAAAAGAGAATCCTAGTCGACCGTTTTTGTTTAATGCTATATTCCGTGCTAATAGGAATATGGAATGGACAAACACGGTGGATAAATAGTAACAGATTTATTGTAGAAAGCAGTACACCAATCAAGAAAGTAATAGCTATGCGCACGGTCGTCGCAAGTTAGTTACAGCTGTGTGCATGTTGCTATCGGAAGGCCGCTAGTTCTCACAGATTCCAGCTTGACGCTATTTAGAAACTGTCCCACGGCATAGCCTCGTCCGGGTTCCTCTCTGCCTGAAGACAGAGAGTTCGACTAGCGCAGCTGGGAAAGATCCCAGTTCGGCGCAATTTAGCAACTGCCCCACGCAGTCACATGTGGCACAAGGCCGAATTTAGTGTGGGGTTCCCGAGCCCGTAGGCTCGCCTAAAAAATCCCCGTAGACCCCTCATAAATAGGATCGGGTCTGTCTACCTCCCCGGACGAGACTCTGCCCTTCGGCATAGCCTCGCCCGGCTTCCTCTCTGCCGGAAGGCAGAGAGTTCGACTAGCGCAGCTGGAAAAGATCCCAGCTCGACTCTGCTGTCCACTGTCCTAACGGATACTTATAGGTGGTTACTACCTATAGCGCCGCCACTCATGGGGGTGGCAGGTTATTCCATTACATCATTTAATAGCATATCGACTCTTCATGAGTCATTTAATGCCGAAATTTAATTTTCTTGGTAGCTTTAAAGTAATAAAAATTGTTATACTGATTTCCCAGTTGTGTCAGTTATACTGAGTTCCCAGCTTTTGTGTATATACATGTCTGTGTTGACATCATTATTAGAGGCCCTGATATGTGTTTATGACATATGTGTGTTTTATGTTGTAGTTTTGTTGAAGTTATATTTTGGAATACAGTTTGATTTCTTTAAGAAATTGTAGGATGTTATATGGGTTAATGTCATGACAGTGTTCTTTCACGTTAGTAGTTTGATTTGGTTTTGCGGTATATCAACCTATAGGAGTTATTTTAATATTTTCTCAGGTCGTTATTATATAATTCAACGGCACAAATATGGAACCGGTCCCTGGCACACTGGGAAGATTAATTTGACTTGTTTGTTTAACGGCATATCTACTCATCATGGGTCATTTATACTGAAATTTAATTTTCTTGGGAGCTTTAAAGTAATAAAAATCATGTTATTTTTACTTTCAGAATTGATAATACCCAGCTTTTGTGCATATGCATGTTCATGTAGACAACATTACTAGAGGTAACGATATGTGTGTAGTTTTGCTAAAGTTATATTTTGGAATATATATTTGATTTATATTTGATTTATATTTGATTTCTTTAACACATTGTAGGATGAAATTTACTTTTGGTATTTTTTTTTTCATATTTGACAAAAACGTATTGCTGTTAATTTTCATGCTGTTTTGACCCCAGTTTAGGGGTTAACTATTTACTCGTAGCTGGGACCCTAACAGGTTTTACCACCTCAGGTCAGAGTGGACCTAAGAACAAAGGCAATTAAAAAGTGGTTCTACGCTCGTCAAAACCTTCCGATGTCTTGTTGCCGGATATAGTTTATCGTCATACCCAGGACACAATACAAATCATTGACTAGTTAAGAATCATCGATTATGCTACAATGGAAAAACAGAAAAAAACATATGTAAAGATATATAAAACATATAGCAAAATATATAAAACAAATCTTCAAAGTTACGGTAAAGAAGATCGACAGGCATGAAGTGTTCTTCGATGAATACTTTTAATTAGATCCCTAATTAATAGCATTAACTTGTTAGGCAAATTCTTTTTTATAGTCATCAACCTGTTAAAAATATAAGTCAGTGATTTAAATTTAGAACAATAACACCTTTGATGTCGGTCATTTCTGGTTGCTGTTGCTGCTGCAGTTTCAAAACCTCATTCCATGAAAGCGTTGAGCCCACAAGAGCAACTCTGTCCTTCCAGGATCTAATGACGAGGGACGAAGGTTCGAATCCTGCCGGAGGCCATATATTTCTCTTTAATAAGATTTCCTGAATATTCAGACCGGTAGACGAAAATAAATATACTTTTTAATAAATAAATACGTCGTCTACTCAAATACAGTTACCTACTAAAACGTTTGTTTATATATATATATATATATATATATATATATATACACACACACACAAATATAGATAACTATACTCATTTCGAAAAAGCCTCGAATTTTTTATTTTCCCATAATCAAATCAATCTCGAGGGGAAAAAAGGTCTTAAAAAAGAAAGAACTACAAACATGAAAGTCTGTGGGAAAAAAATCGCACAGATACAGGTTCAAAAGCCCAAAGAAAAACCCTGATATGAGTAAACGAGCTCAATACAACCGTAGAGCAGACCTAGATATATATATATATATATATATATATATATATATATATATATATATAT
>CAHIKZ030005342.1:1465000-1552500 GCA_903632075.3 Acanthosepion pharaonis
TATATCAGCCATAATAGTCACTGTTTTCAAACCCACACCTCTTCCCCAGAGAGCTCAACTGAAATTAATTTTTCAGGAGCCAATATATATATATATATATATATATATATATATATATATATATATATATAAATATATATATATATATATATATATATATATATATATATATATATATATATATATATATATATAAATCATATATATATATATATATATATATATATATATATATATATATATATAAATGATGCTAAGAATATATAAAGGATGCAAAATATCCCCTAGTACATAAGTATCCACTAAAAATATAAGAAACTTTCAAAGTGATAAAAATCTGTCATATTAAAAAGTAAAAAAGCCATTATTTCTTTATAAAATTACTTTGTTTACGTTTGGATATCAAACCGTGCAGATATGATAAATTCGAGTAATCTATGACGAGAAGAATTTCGCTAAAAGGCACAGTGTTCAGACCATACTTGATCGGCAAAAATTCTTCGTGGCCGAGTCGGTTAAGGCACGCCGGGCCTAACGGTTTATCTCTGCCATATTTCTCTTCTATAAGATTTCTCAAATTTTGCCAGGCTAGTAGACGAAAATTAATAAATAAATATACTGTTTAATCAAAATAAACAATGTATTCAAAAGGAACGTCTACTCAAATACGAGTATCCAGTAAAAATAACTTTTAAGAAATATAAATATTTCGGAATAATGGGATTAAAAATCCATCACTTCTTTAGAAATTGTTCATACGTATATATATATATATATATATATATATATATATATATATATATATAGAGAGAGAGAGAGAGAGAGAGAAAGAAAGAAAAAGAAAGAAAGAAAGAAAGAGTGGATAGGAAAAATTAAATACGTTTTTAGCATTTAATAGCGAAAATTTGAATACTAGGAAATTCGGCTAAATACTAGCAGGTCAAAGTTTCAGACCATATTTAAATAAAGCTTTAAATATTAAACACGTGACGAAATTTAATCATTTGTGTTTAAGCATTCGCGCGCTCAACATCTCCCACTGGTATCTCCTACGTTACATTAGATAAAACCATGGCGAAGTCTAAAAATTTTACAATGTTTGAACGTAGTAGAATTGTCGAGCTGCAAAAGCGGGTTCTCTCTCAACGTGCCATCCCTGGTGAGATTAGATGTAGTAAAACTGTTGTTGCAAATTTTATTAATAGACCCCGAGCGATACGGAACGAGAATGTCAAGGGGTCGGCCCAAGAAAATATCATCGGAGTTGAGCAAGGGGGTTCAACGGATTGTCCGGCAAGGCACCAGCCGGTCATCGAACCAGATTAAGGCCCTTACGGACACAGAATGCAGCTCAAGAGCAAGTAGTTATTTCCGAGGGATAAAAACCGTAAACATCTTCAAAGCCTACGGCTTCTTTCACACTACACACGGTTAAAATTTACTGAGTTGCGCTAAACAATGAACATAGAAAAGTGAAAGAAGTTCCTCTTCTCTGATAAAAAAAATATAATCTGTATTTTCCAGGAGGCTTCCAACGTTACTGGCACGATAAGGATATCCCAGCAGAGACCATTTCTACATGACACACGGGAGGTTCCATCATGACCTGTCATGCAATCTCATTCCAAAGACCAAAGGAGTTATACAGGAGCGTCACACCGCGGCTGGTTCCATTAGCGTGTTGGAGAGAGATCATCCTTATTGACTAAAGGGCTTCGATTATATGAAAAGGATCATTCAGCAAGACAACGCTACAATGCATAATGCCGGCAAGACAAATTACTTTTCATGGCGAATAACGCGTTTTATTTGAACCCCATTGAAAATATTTCTGAGTGGGCAGCAAGGGACGTTTATTGAAATGGACGTCAATCCTAACGTTGCATGATCTTCTTGAAGCCATCTTGACCACTTAGATAAACATTCCAATCAGCTTTCTGCAGACACTTATATCGATTATATCACAACGAAAAGTTTTATTGGCCATAAGATTTAGCCCAGAGCGCCTTACCGTTAGGTCAAGAAGGAAGAAACGCTTAATAAAATTAATTAAGAATACAGCACAAATATTCTAAATGCTTGCAGTAGATAGTTTAAAATATGAAGGTTTGTAGTAATAGTTTTTATACTTATTTTTTTAAAAAAAGAAGCTCTCGACAGCACCATAACTTAGTTACCTCCCCTGAAGCGTTACTCAGGCTAACAGCACAACAATCAGAGTTCTTCACTTTACAAGCATAAAAATTTTACTTTCAAATGAAAACAGCAATTTTGTTTTTGAATAAAGTGAACACTACAATATTTATCTTAAAATAAACAACACCCTGATGATGACATTGTGCTATGTCAAAGGTACTCTGAATAAATAATATGTATCAACACTGTAATTTTCTCTCTTCCTTTAATAATGACACCATGAAAAGCTTGTCCGTGGATATGAAAGGATCCAGTTGAAAATAAGTAGACAAAACTTGACTAAATTATTCAATTCATAATTTAAAATATTTGCTTCTTCGCTTAGTTTAAATTTAACGTAGGTCATATTTGATTAGTTGATCAAAGTAAAGCCCACAAACATTACGAACCCTTTTTTCTATTTTTCAGAAAAAGAGGCTGTATTTAGTTTTTAAATCTAAATAAATCGTTCACACGCCATTAATCATACTTATTATAAAATTGTGTGTGTGTGTGTCTGTGTGTGCCTGTGTGTGTCTGTACGTTTATAAATTGGATCGGATTTCCTACATTTTTCAACCGATTTCAACAAAACTTCACTTTTTTTTGGCAGGTAGTGTTTCTTATTGTCTTGCACACTTTTTTATTTATTTTTAAATACAGAATGCTTTAAAAATTCCATTTACAAGACAATTGTTTATAATAAAATTCTATTCATCAATCGATAGACTCAGAACGATTGAAAACAATGTTTTTGTTTGAGTTTGGGTTTGACCAATTCGTAAAAAAAAAAAAACTAATTAAGACATGCGTGTCCGTCAACCTTAAACAATAATCTTTGTCAATTTTATTTTTCAGTCTTTATGATGGTCGATACTTGATCTATCTCTTACTGTTACACACCCTGGCAACGCCGGGCGCTACTGCTAGTTTTTAATACGCATCAAAACACGACTGCAATTGTGTAGTGATTTTGAGATGTTTTCGGTGTTATATATATATATATATATATATATATATATATATATGAGTTCTCCATACTTTCGATCTTGTGCCACATCTAAGCTATGTTTATTAGATCGTTATATAATCTTTCAGTGGTTATATTTATGAGGCTTCTTTGTCTAAGGTGTTAATTGATACCGTGTCTTGTGGGCGTAAATGACTAACTTCGAAATATACGTAGGTTGTGTTACTTTCGAGAGATCTCTCATTTCTAAATCAATGAGTTTCTTTTATGTCGGATTGGTTTTCAAAAGTATTCAGCCATCTAACCTACTTTCCACCACTCCTCGGGTCAATTACTGTCAAGAGATATGCGAAAGGATGGAACACAATAAGTAAATGATTCATGCTTTTCTAAAATGCTTCAGTATGAATTACATTCTCTGGTCCTGTCAATTGAAACCTTCACGACAAGATCACGCCATGCCACTTCCATAGTATCAAACCACCCACATTCCCCCCATATTCCGTCGGTAAATTCGCTCGAACAGCTTCTTCTTACGGACCACTGATCTGTGGAATCGACTCTCAACGCTGTGTTTCCCCGATCACGTAACCTGTTCAAGCCTATGTTTAACCGCTATCTTCCCTCCCTATCCACAGAAATTGCCTCTTAACGTAACCCTCTGCCTAGAGCAGCTACTGAGACTTATAAAGAGTGAAAAAAAAAGATTAAACGAACAGAAACAACCGGCATTCGATAAACCTAACGCTCAACTCTATACTAACTCAGTACTTACTATATCCATCGTGAGATCACAAGTTTGTCAGTTTTTTTCTTTATATAACAATCATAAAACAAATGTAGGTGAACTTCGACGAGATATAATGGTTAGCAACCTTGTCTCTCTAAAACAATTACGACTGAGTTTGATCCTCACCGGGGGCCCCATAATGTCGGTCTTGGGACACTTCTAAGCTGCGCTAAGGAAATCATTTTAGGGCACCTCGACGAGATATAATGGTCAGCATGCTTGTCTCTCTAAAACAATTACGACTGAGTATCGAGTTCGATCCTTACTGGGGGCCCCATATTTTCGGCCTTGCGACACATCTAAGCTACGCTTAGGAAATTATTTTAGGGCACCTCGACGTGGTGTAACCGTTAGCAAGTTTGTCATGCTAGCACAATTACAACTGAGTATTGAGTTCGATCCTCACTGGGTGTCACATATTTTTGGCCTTATAACACATCTATTCTACGCTTAGGAAATCATTTATGGCACCTAGACATGGTGTAATGGTCAAGAAGCTTGTCTCATTAGCACAATTATTGATTGAGTAGTGAGTTCGATCTCGCTGGGTGATCCATACTTTCGGCCTTGTGCCACATCTGTGCTACGCTTAGAAAATCACCATAAAACAGATGGCGTGTCTCGTTCTTTTCCGTAGAAACCTGGGTATAACTTTGATTCTACAAAGGCATCTCTGTTTAGGTCATTATTTTTATTTATATTTGAAATTATTCTAAAGGCTATTGAGTAAAACTTTTTTTATTCATTTTAACAACAAAGAAGGCAATAAACCCACTAAGACGCAAGAGGTTACGAGAAAAAGAAAACATTATTAAGAGGAGAGAACAATAGAAGAATAATCAAGAAGAGAGTAGATAGCGATTGACATTGCATTTCAGTTTTTGGAGATCAAATTAACTGAAAAGCAAGGAGACAGAATAGAGTTCCACAAATGGGAAGTGCGAGAAACGAATCTTTTAGCATAGAAATTTTGTATATATCTAGCCAATTCATTTATGAATAGATGAAACCTTGCCGCTAATCGAGCACTGTGCTTAAATTCATAATGTCAGGGTACCATAGCGAAGAGCTCATCCGAACAATTACCATGAATAGGCACCAGAAAGAGAATTACACAAGTTAGAAGTCCAAGAGAAGAAACTGTTGATAAAGAACTTAAATTTACATCGAGCCATTCCAAATGATAAGACCTTGCCGCCAATCTTTGTCTTGTAATGATTATATCAATATGTGCTAATACCGGATGATTTAATCAGAATGCAAAACTGATACCCAACATTATGGCATCCTGGGTATGGCGATAAACTACATCTGAGTCCTTGGTAAGTCGATAAACTACATCCAGCAGCAAGGTCTCTGATCAAGAGGTTTTGAGGAGCATGGAACCACTTCTTAATTGCTGGTGTTCCCAGGTTCACCCTGACCCTGGGCTGTAGCACCTGTTAGGGCCCCAGCTATGGGCAAATATTTGACCCCCCGACCAAACTCGGGTCAAACATTATGAAAGTGTAAAATAGGTTTTAATACCAGCAATACGTTTTTGTAAATAATTATTAGTCGCAATGAATTTGTTAAAAAGAAATTACTTCGAGCAATACTTTATTACAAGCAATGCATTTTTGCAAAAGAATATTACCTGCAATATATTTTTGGAAAAAAATATTACTAGCAGTACATTTTGGGGGAAAAAATAAGATTTTACCAGCAATACAACTTTTTAAAAAAATACCAGCAATACATTTAAAAAAATGTTTAACCGGCAATACATTTTTGCAAAAAAATATTACCAGAAATACATTTTGGGGAAAAAAATATTGCCGGCAGTACATTTTGGGGAAAAAATAAGATTTTACCAGCAAAAAAAATTTTGAAAATAAAATTACCAGCAATACTTTTTAAAAAAATTATTACCATCAATACATTTTTGGAAAAAAAAAATTACCAGCAATACTTTTTAAAAATTATTAACAGCAATACATTTTTGAAAAAAATATTCCAGCAATACTTTAAAAAAATTATTACCAGCAATACATTTTTAAAAAGAAAATTACCAGCAATACTTTTAAAAAATTATTACCAGCAATACATTCTTGAAAAAAAAGCTTTAATCAGCAATAAATTTTTGAACAAAAATATTACCAGGAATAAAAATCTTACCAGCATTAAATAGCTCATTGAGGTGTTGATATCCCGTAAAACAAAACAAACCAACCCAATATTATGTCTAATAAAATCGTATATTAATACAACTTTATCTATGTTATAAAAAATGATTGCAAATTTTGTTAAGTCCTTACTATTTTCAAAATGGTTTTATATGTATACATTTTCTAAAGTAATGTTTTTTTTATATTTATTAATCAGACAGATTTTACCACTTTAAACGTTATTTTAGCCGAAACTCATATTTGAGTAAACACTCACTCTGCTGATATATCATATTAATTTTTCTTATTTTACGAGGTTGAATATTCGAGAAATCTTATTAAAGATGAATATGAGCTCTCCGGCTGGATTTGGATCTGTGTCTCCTCTGTGCAGAGGAAACCGTCGTGCTTTCGACCGACTCGGCTAGGAAGAACTTTGAAGTTTGAATAATGGCTTTAATCGAAATCCTTCTCGTCATAGATTTTCGAAATTTTCAGATCTGCTCAGTTTTGTATCGAAACCTAAACAAAGAAATTCTAAAGGAATGTTTTTTTTTAGGGTCCGACAGATTTTAAGGTGATAAAATATGTCCTATATATATCATCCAGCTTTACCAAATGTTGATATTATAATAGGAAATTATAAGGAGTACAAGTCAGAAATATGAATTCTAATCAATTTAATCTCTTTCTAGACTTATGCCCTATGCACCTACAATATTTAGCTATCCTCCCACGTGGGATTGAATGTGGCACAAGGCCGAGTTTATTGTGGGTCATCCGAGCCCGTAGGCCCGGCCCAAAAAATAGGCGGGTTCCAGAGCTGTCAACCTCCCCGAACGAAACCTTGCCCTTGGGCAAAGCTTCGTCCGGGTTCCTCCCTGCTAATGCAGAGAGTTAGACAGACGGCGGTTGCTGTAGCTTAATACAAGCACAGATGTGAAGAGATGGGCACTAATCATTTTGAAAATGTTTTAATAAATGGCTCGTTAAATGTATTTTTCAAATTAATAAACGTGCCTCTCCGAGTGGTCAGAAGCTTAGCGTTCTGACCAGGAGACACAGGTTCGAATGTTCGATTCTACTATACATAAAGTGGGGGACCAGTTTTTTTTTTTATTCTGATTAAATCATTCATCATTACTACATGTTGATATGATCCCTGAAAAGTATTTCGAACCCCATCAGGATTACATCAAGTTGGAAATTAGAGCACCAGTCTATTTAATCTCTTCCTTTGTGCATATACAAGCACAGAGATGAGGAGATGGGCGCTGATCATTTAAGCATTCTATACCACATCCCAAACGAATCTACTAATAGAAAACAGAGCTATTGCTTTCTCTCCAGAGGCCAATGTACTGGTGATGAGGGAGGGTAATTGGATGAGAATTTACCCGAGAAGTGTCTGAAAACATTTCCAAAGGGTTGATCCAAACATTGTGAGTAAAATACAGTAAACGAAACATTTCGGAAAACGCCAATGGAAAAGAAATTGTGGAGAGACATGATCGCATACATCCTGAAATGACACCTCACATAGAATATTCACACTCAAATATAATGACCTCATTAAACTACTGATCACTCCAAATTATTCGTTTTCTCCACAAATAACAGCCTTTGAGAATTAAACAGTGTGGGCTGTTTGGATGTTGTAATGACGCAAAATATAGATTTAGGAGAGACTAGCAGTAGAGCCCGGCGTTGCCCGGGGATGTAACAGTAAGAGATAGATCAAGTATCAACCATCATAAAGACTGAAAAATAAAATTGACAAAGATTATTGTTTAAGGTTGACGGACACGCATGTCTTAATTAGTTTTTTTTTTTTTTACGAATTGGTCAAATCCAAACTCAAACAAAAACATTGTTTTCAATCGTTATGAGTCTACCGATTGAATAGAATTTTATTATAAACAATTGTCTTGTAAATGGAATTTTTAAAGCATTCTGAATGTAAAAATAAAGAAAAAAGTGTGCAAGACAATAAGAAACATTACCTGTCAAAAAAAAGTGAAGTTTTGTTGAAATCGGTTGAAAAATGTAGGAAATCCTATCCCATATATAAACGGACACACACACACACACAAACTCCCTGGGTTTTATAATAAGTATAACTCGATATGAGTTGTCCCCCTTTCATTCTAGCGATGCCTCTTAATCGTGTTTTCAAATTGATTTCGTGCAAAAATAATTGTGTTTTCCAATTTTTGTCGCTGTCAGAACCACCGCAAGGTAATTTTACGTAGTTCTGTGAAGTTTTGTTGAAATCGGTTGAAAAATGTAGGAAATCCGATCCAATATATAAACGAACAGACACACACACACACAACCTGGGTTTTATAATAAGTATGATAACAATTAAACAAAATTTATTAAGATCTACAAATGACAGGAGGTTGTGGAGAGTCATGATCGCCAACGTTCTGAACGGACACGGCACGTAGTAGAAGAATAATGAGCTTGAGTAAATGGATGACCGAATAAGATTTTGGAGACATAGCAAAAAGTCAAAATTTACTAAGAGCTAAAATAGAAAAGAAATTGTGGAGAGCCACGATCGCCTTTCGTCCTGAAGGAATACGTCACATAGAAAAATCACACTTAAATATAATGACTTTGTTCAAATACTGATGACGCCAAATTGTTCGCCTTCTTTACAAATATTAGCCTTAGGAATTAACCAGAGGTTGACTGTGTGGAAGACGCAAATTCTAGATTTAGGTGAGATAAAAAAAAAGACAAAATTTATTATGAGCTGCAAATTACAAGAAATTGTGGAGAGCCATGATCGCCAACGTCCTGAAGGGGCATGACACATAGAAAATGAAGAAATTAGCTTGAGTAATTGGATGGCGGAACAAGGTTTAGGAGAGATAAGAAAAAGACAAAATTTAATAAAAGCTACAAAGGACAGGAAATTGTGGAGAGCCATGATCGCCTACCTCTTCAAGGGATATGGCACTTAGAAGAAGAATGAGATTGAGTAAATGGATGACGGAACAAGGTTCAGGTAAGATAACAAACAGATAAAATTTATTAATATTTACAAAGGAGAGGAAATTGTGGTGAGCCATGATCACCGACATCCTCAAGTGATATGTCACATAGAAAAAAGAAGAAGTTAATTGATGGCGGAACAATGATTAGGAGAAAAAAAGAAAAAGACAAAATTTATTAAGAGCTAAAAAGTACAGGAAATTGTGGAGAGCCTTGATCACTTACATCCTAAAGGTATACGGTACACAGAAGAAGAAGCTTGAGTGAATGGATGGCGGAACAAGGATTAGGAGATATAAAAAAAAGATAAAATTTATTAAAAGCTACAAAGGACAGGAAATTGTGGAGAGCCATGATCGCCAACCTCCTCAAGGGATATGGCACATAGAAGAAGAAGAATGAGATTGAGTAAATGGATGGCGGAACAAGGTTAAGTAGAGATAACAAAAAGACAAAATTTATTAAAAGCTACAAAGGGCAGGAAATCGTGGAGAGCCATGACCGCCAACGGGCACGACACATAGAAGAAGAACGGGCTTGAGTAAATGAATGTCGGAACAAGTTTTAGGAAAGATCAAAAGACATTGTGTATTGTGGCAAAATCCCTGACGGTATTAATGCAGAATTAAGAGGTTTGTTTTCTACCGAATTTCTGTCTGCTGCAATTGTGCACCCAGGAACACCGTGATGCAATAAACTGCATTCTAGACTGTCTTTTAGAAATGGAGCTAATGTGGCCGATTTAAGCTTCGTCTGTGCAGTGTTGGCAAATTACACAGGCGCTGCAACACTGCACTTGTCACCAAGACAGTCTCATTTGAAATTAGCAAACAGGCTCAGTCGACTCACGTAGACGGAGAACTTCGTCCTTGAAGGCTTCTTTTTTTTTTATTATGAGTCAGGGTTAGTTTTAAAAAAAAAAAGGAGGAAAGAAAGAAAGAAAGAAAGAAAGAAAGAAAGAAAGAAAGAAAGGAAGAAAGGAAGGAAGAAAAAAGAAAGAAAGAAAGAAAGAAAGAAAGAAAAAGAAAGAAAGAAAGAAAGAAAGAAAGAAAGGAAGAAGTATCAACGTTCAGAAAAAACTCATCTTCAAATCAAATTGTCGCTTTTTACTAACAATCTCTCTCTCTCTCTGTTTCTCTCTCTCTGTCTCTCTGTCTGTCTGTCTGTCTGTCTGTCTGTCTCTCTCTCTCTCTCTGTCTCTCCCTGTCTCTCTCTGTCTGTCTGTCTGTCTCTCTCTCTCTGTCTCTCTGTCACTCTCTCGCCCTCTCTGCCTCTGTCTCTCTGTCTCTCTGTCACTCTCTCTCTATCTCTCTCTCTCTCTGTCTCACTCTGTCTGTCACTCTGTCTCTGTCTCTGTCTGTCTGTCTGTCTCTCTCTGTCTGTCTGTCTGTCTCCCTGTCTGTCTATCTCTCTGTCTCTCTCTGTCTGTCTCTCTCTATCTCTCTGTCTGTCTCTCTCTGTCTGCCTGTCTCTCTCTCTCTGTCTCTCTCTGTGTCTGTCTCTCTCTCTGTCTGTCTGACTCTCTCTCTGTCTGTCTGTCTGTCTCTGTCTTGGTCTCTCTGTCTGTCTCTCTCTGTCTCTCTGTCTGTCTCTCTCTCTGTCTCTCTCTGTCTGTCTGTCTCTCTCTCTCTCTCTCTCTGTCTCTCTCTCTGTCTGTCTCTCTCTCTCTCTCTCTCTGTGTCTGTCTCTGTCTCTGTCTTGGTCTGTCTGTCTCTCTCTCTCTGTCTCTCTGTCTGTCTCTCTCTCTCTCTCTCTCTCTCTCTCTCTCTCTCTCTCTGTCTCTCTGTCTGTCTCTCTCTGTGTCTGTCTGTCTGTCTCTCTGTCTCTCTGTCTCTCTCTCTGTCTCTGTCTGTCTGTCTCTCTCTCTCTCTGTCTCTCTGTCTCTCTGTCTCTCTCTCTCTCTCTCTCTCTCTCTGTCTTTCTCTGTGTCTGTCTGTCTCTCTCTCTCTCTGTCTTACGGCCACATCTCGTTGAAATAACGGTTCCCATCGAAGTTAAGCAACAACGAGCCTGGCCAGTTACTTAGATGGGCGACCGTTTGGAAATGCCAGGTGACGAAAGCTTGGACTTGCGCTTGGTGTGACTCATAATGGCTCGGAACTCTTAATCAGAGATTCGGGTTTCAATTCCCGTTGGATTCGCTATATTTACTTACGCGCGAATATCACTGGGAAAAGGTGTGAATCCACCTCTTCTGCCCCAGCTATGGGTTAATTAGTAGGACTTGTATCACTAAACCATTATTATCTCAAAACAAATTCTTATAATCTACAAATATTTTCTGGCTTTAAATAACCTGCAAAGGGTTGATAAGTCGTAGAAAACCAATCAATCAATGAATAGAATACTGATTACCTATACACCCATATCTTTTAGATTTATTTAGTCTCTGGGATATAAATGTACAGAAACTACAGTGACTACGAAGTGAGGGACAAGTTTATATAATGATTGTTATATAAAATTGATCCCCCATTTTATATCCACATTTCTTGTTTGTTTATAAAATTCTGATTAGGTATGATTCCACGTCTTTTCCTCTCAACTATGGGTTAATTAGTAAGACTTGCATCACTCAAAGATTATTATCTCCAAAAATATTATCCACAAAAATAGTTTCTGGCTTTAAATACCCTGCAAAAGTTCATAAGCCGTAGGAAACGAATCAATGAATGAATGAAATACTGATTAGTTATACAACCATGCCTTTTAGATTTATTTACAATCTCTGAAATATGAATGTATAGAAACAGTGTGGCCACTTTGCTGTGACTACAAAGTGAGGGACCAACATACATATTTATTGTAATATAGAATTGATCACCCACTTTATACCCATGTTATAATTTCTTGTTTCCTCATCAAATTCTGATCCGGTATGAATCTCCCTATTCTCCCCCAACTATGGGTTAATTAGTAAAACGTATCAATAAACCATTATTGTTTTTTCTTGAGGGAAACGTCATTGAACGTCATTGAATGTTGCCGCATTGCAATTTTGTGAGCGATCCATTAATTTAAATATCTCTCCCCCTCGTTGTCTCACTCTCTGTCTGTCTCTCACTCACTCTCTGATTCTATCTGTCTGTCTGTCTATCTCTCTTTCTCTCTCTATCTCTCTCTCTCTCTCTCACACACACACACACACACGCGCGCGCGCGTGTGCACAAATACAAAAATAACACAAATATTGATGTTGATACGTGTTAAAAATTCAGTATTCAGACACATCATCATCATCAGTCTCATAAAGCGTGATCGTATGGTAACAGCGTAACTTCTTTTATGTTATCAATCCACCCCCCAAAACAAGGCGATAATGCTACTAAGACGCAAGGGGCTAGTAGGAGTGAAAGAGAATGAGAAGGAATCGGAAACACAATTCTAAACAAGAGACAATGGATAAACCTCTACTCCTATTCAAAAAGCCGGCGAGGAATGTGAACCGGGCGATAGACGAATCTATCCACTCCTATTGAGGAAAATAATAAATAGTAAATGAAATTTCAGAGCTTAGCTGAAGACTTTAGAAGTATAGAGTTGAAGTAGACTTTAGAAAGAACTAGAAACCCAATCTTAAACGGAAAACAAGAGATAAACCTCTACTCCTGTACAAAAGACTGGAGAGGAGTGTGAACCGGACGGTAGGTGACCCTGTTTATACTATTGAGGAAAAAATAAATAGTAAATAAAATTTGAGAGTTTAGGCGGAGAGTTTAGACGTACAGGATTGAAGTAGACTTTAGAAGGAACCAGAAACCCAATCTTAATCAGGAACCAAGGGATAAACCTCTACTCCTGTTCAAAAGGCCGGTGAGAAGTGTGAACCGGGCGACTGACGAACCTATCTAGTCATATTATTAACAGAATACGTAACTAGTCATCTAGCACAATAATAATTATGCAGCCAATGCTTTCGATGATACGGCGTTGCTGGGCAGAAGTTTCCCTAGACTGAAGTCAACAGCCAGGACGGAGTGTTTCATTGGTGGAATCAACGGCCACTGGCCTTCATGGTGGAGTACATCGTCTGTCATATGACATAGAAAGCCGAAGAAGTATTCATTTATGTGTAGCGTATCTTGAGCAAGGGTATACCTTCGTAACGTATGATGGGCTGGTAGATACCTTCCCTGTCAACGTCAAATGACAGACGATGCACCCCCACCATGAAGGCCCGCCTTGATCACGAACCGGTGGCTTTTGATTCCATCCGTACTGGCCATTGACTTCAGTCTAGGGAGCCTTCTGTCCAGTAATGCCTTATCATCGAAAGCGCTGGCTGCATAATTATTATTGTGCTAGATGACTGCTAACCCTACAAAAAAGTTAATTCACCCTCTGACATGCCTTTTTTAAAATCCTTTTAGCCATATCACAATCACCGAAGTTAAGCAACATCGTGCCTAGTCACTACCTACATGGGTAACCGTTTGTGAATACCAGGTGCTGTAATCTTGGATGTGGCGGTGGTGTAATGGATAATGACTCGGAATTGTTATTCGGAGTTTCAATTTTCCATTGGGTTCGTTATTTTCACTTACTCGCTAATACACTTTGCTAAAGGCATGAGTCCAACTCTTCTCCGCTCAGCTATGGGTTAAATAGCCAGAGTTGAATCACTAGAAAAAAATTATGTAAAAAAACAACAAATTCTTTCAATATAGAAATATTTCTGGCTTTAATTAACCTACAAAGGGTTGATAAGCCGTAGAAAATGAATCAATCAAACTTTCACTCTCAGTAATACCCTAGAATCTTAGTGGCATTATCGCCTTGCATGGAATGCAATGATGAAAACACACACACACAGACACAGACATATGTGTGTGTGTGTGTGTGTGCTTTCAGGACGTTGACGATCATGGCTCTCCACGTTTGTTTTTTTTTTTTTTTTCATCATTTCATTCCAAGCAAGGCGATAATGCCACTAAGATTCTTGGGTGTTACTATTAATCAAGGATAAAGGAAGATATTTTGGCGAGAGCAAAATTTAATCATAAAATGCTTCTTTTCGTCATAATAACTGTAGTGTATATATATATATATATATATATATAAAGAATCCGGTGTTCTTATAGATAATTTTATTTTTACAAAATAGTGCTCAATGTAAATTTACAGAGCATTAATATTATAAATTAATTGATTTAAAATATGTTTTTTCCGCTACACAGTTCTAACCGTGTTTCAAAAATGGAAGCTAAAAGTCCCGAATTTAATTTTGCAATTAAATTAAAAGCATTAGTTCCATTTCATCTTCAAGCGAATTTTGGAGTAACTTTGAAAATTACTGGGTTTTAAATACACAGCTATAATCACGTTATTTTAAATCAATTAATTTATAATATATATATATATATATATATATATATATATATATATATATATATATATATATATATATGTAATGTATATATATATATACAGTGTATATATGTAATGTATATATATGTATATATATAGTGTATACATATATATGCAATGCGTATATATATATATATATATATATATATATATATATATATATATACTGCAGTTATTATGACGAAAAAAAAAAAAAATCATTTTATGATTAAATTTTGCTCTCGTCAAAATATCCTCCTTTATCCTTGATTATTGCTGCACCAATTTTGGGTATTCGTTGCAATAGTTTCTCAAAGTATAACTTTGATAATTGATCCCATTCTTTTTTTCAATAACTCTAAGAGTTCTTTTGCATTTAAGGATGGAATGGTTTCACAATTCTGTAAAGTTCATTCCATGCTAATTCTGGGGTTTCTTAAAACTTTTGAAATGTAGTATATATATATATATATATATATATATATATATATATATATATATACTAAATATTATATATATATATATATATATATATATATATATATATACTACTACATTTCATATATATATATATGTATATATATATATATATATATATATATATATATATATATATATGTATGTATGTAAGCAAATATATGGATATAGATCCGACAGTATGAAGAAAAATACACGGAAAAAACAAACAAAAATCCTAATGTGCAATTATGCTGTTTTAATGTTAATATAATGTCAACGTCGGACGTTTCGGTCTAGTAGACCATCTTCGGGACATATTCATAAAACATAATTAACGTTAGACTATATTCAATTCAACATGAAAAGACGATCGGAAAATTCTGTTTAGTTTCTTAAAGAGAAATAAAATAATTTTAGTACTAATCTTATTAAATCTAGTCATCGGTGTCCTGGATAAGACGATAAACTACATCCGGTAGCAGGGCCTCTGATCAGGAGGTTTTTAGGAGCGTGGAACCACCTTTTAACTGCTGGTGTTCCCAGGTCCACCCTATCCCGGAGTGGTAGCACCTGTTAGGGTCCCGGTTAGGGGAAAATAGTTAACCCCCTAAACTGGGGTCAAAACACTATGAAACTGTAAAAATAGTTTTTAATGCCACCAATAGATGTTTGTAAAAGCAAAGAACTACTCGAGGTACCCTTAGCAGTCTCGCAGGGAACTGCCGTTCATTATTTATTTTCATTAAGGGAATTCTGCAATGACCGACATAAACAGTAATCTGTTGATGAAATATCTGCTAAATGTTGTGGGTCAATGGGTACTACTTAAATTGAGGGGTCCTCTTGTAAAAAAAATATGGGACAACATTTAGGGGGGTATTTTTTTGTAGGATACCATTCGTTACAGCATCCTCAAGCCAAGACGTTTGTCAGAATTTTAAAAAATACTTTTTATCATATTAGATGTGGGGATCCCTTCATAATATAAATACAGACTCAAATCGATCCCTCACTTCTTAAATGCTTATCTGTATTTATTTTCATTTACAAATGTCAAATAAACTTCGTTTTTATCCTTAAGCTACGGACTTATTGATCTACCTTCATAACATTAATACTTACGACAGAATTGATGAGGAATGAGATTATGTTGAAAAATAAACGTTTGCTGCGTAAAAAATCAATAAAATTAAAATTAAATGGCAAATTTAAAGGTAAGTTCTATGCTAACAGTTTCCTCAATCGCACTTCTCGCTTGTGGAACTCATTTCTCGTTTATTGGTTCCCAGTCAACTTTGACCTTCATGAATTTAAATGCGATGTCAATCGTTATCTTTTGTCTTCTTAATTCTTGTTCTCTTATTCTATTCTCTCCTTAATGTTTTTCTTTTTCATATTCTTTCACACTCATTAACGCGTTGCATCTTAGTGGCTTTATTGCCTTGGTTGAAGTGAAAAGAGGTAAAAAAATGATTTTTTTGTTATTCTACTTATTTATTGATATATCTACATAATATATATATATATATATATATATATATATATATATATATTTATATATATATACAAGATGTAACAGCAAAATTGTCTAAATCGTGTAACATCAAAATTGTCTAAATCGTGTAACAGCAAAATTGTCTAAATCGTGTAACATCAAAATTGTCTAAATCCTGTAACAGCAAAATTGTCTAAATTGTGTAACAGCAAAATTGTCTAAATCGTGTAACATCAAAATTGTCTAAATAACGCAAAATTGTCTAAACAGCAAAATTGTCTAAATCGTGTAACAGCAAAATTGTCTAAATCGTGTAACAGCAAAATTGTCTAAATTGTGTAACAGCAAAATTGTCTAAATCGTGTAACATCAAAATTGTCTAAATCGTGTAACAGCAAAATTGTCTAAATCGTGTAACAGCAAAATTGTCTAAATTGTGTAACAGCAAAATTGTCTACATCGTGTAACATCAAAATTGTTTAAATTGTGTAACAGCAAAATTGTCTAAATCGGGTAACATTAAAATTGTCTAAATCGTGTAACATCAAAATTGTCTAAATCGTGTAACAGCAAAATTGTCTAAAATGTGTAACAGCAAAATTGTCTAAATCGTGTAACATCAAAATTGTTTAAATTGTGTAACAGCAAAATTGTCTAAATTGTGTAACATCAAAATTGTTTTCATTGTGTAACAGCAAAATTGTCTAAATCGTGTAACATCAAAATTGTCTAAATCGGGTAACATTAAAATTGTCTAAATCGTGTAACAGCAAAATTGTCTAAATTGTGTAACATCAAAATTGTCTAAATCGTGTAACATCAAAATTGTCTAAATCGGGTAACATCAAAATTGTCTAAATCGTGTAACATTAAAATTGTCTAAATCGTGTAACATCAAAATTGTTTAAATCGAGTAACAGCAAAATTGTCTAAATTGTGTAACATCAAAATTGTTTAAATTGTGTAACATCAAAATTGTCTAAATCGTGTAACATCAAAATTGTCTAAATCGTGTAACAGCAAAATTGTCTAAATCGTGTAACATCAAAATTGTGTAAATAGTGTAACAGCAAAAATTGTCTAAATCGTGTAATAGCAAAATTGTCTAAATCGGGTAACATCAAAATTGTCTAAATTGTGTAACAGCAAAATTGTCTAAATCTTGTAACATCAAAATTGTTTTAAATTGTGTAACAGCAAAATTGTCTAAATCAGGTAACATTAAAATTGTCTAAATCGGGTAACATCAAAATTGTCTAAATCGTTAACAGCAAAAATTGTCTAAATCGTGTAACAGCAAAATTGTCTAAATCAGGTAACATCAAAATTGTTTAAATTGTGTAACATTAAAATTGTCTAAATTGTGTAACATCAAAATTGTTTTAAATTGTGTAACATCAAAATTGTTTAAATTGTGTAACAGCAAAATTGTCTAAATCGTGTAATAGCAAAATTGTTTAAATTGTGTAACAGCAAAATTGTCTTAATCGTGTAACATCAAAATTGTCTAAATCGGGTAACATTAAAATTGTCTAAATCGTGTAACAGCAAAATTGTCTAAATTGTGTAACATCAAAATTGTCTAAATCGTGAAACAGCAAAATTGTCTAAATCGTGTAACAGCAAAATTGTCTAAATTGTGTAACATCAAAATTGTCTAAATCGTGTAACATCAAAATTGTTCTAAATCGTGTAACAGCAAAATTGTCTAAATCGTGTAACATCAAAATTGTCTAAATCGTGTAACATTAAAATTGTCTAAATCGTGTAACAGCAAAATTGTCTAAATCGTGTAACATCAAAATTGTCTAAATCGGGTAACATCAAAATTGTCTGTAACATCAAAATTGTTTAAATTGTGTAACATCAAAATTGTTTAAATCGGTAACATCAAAATTGTCTAAATTGTGTAACATCAAAATTGTCTAAATCGTGTAACAGCAAAATTGTCTAAATTGTGTAACATCAAAATTGTCTAAATCGTGTAACAGCAAAATTGTCTAAATTGTGTAAAAAATTGTCTAAAATTGTAACATCAAAATTGTGTAAACAACAAAATTGTCTAAATCATGTAACATCAAAATTGTCTAAATCGGGTAACATCAAAATTGTCTAAATCGTGTAACATCAAAATTATCTAAATTGTGTAACAGCAAAATTGTCTAAATTGTGTAACATCAAAATTGTTTAAATTGTGTAACATCAAAATTGTCTAAATCGTGTAACATCAAAATTGTCTAAATCGTGTAACAGCAAAATTGTCTAAATCATGTAACATCAAAATTGTCTAAATCGTGTAACATCAAAATTGTCTAAATTGTGTAACAGCAAAATTGTCTAAATCGTGTAACAGCAAAATTGTCTAAATTGTGTAACAGCAAAATTGTCTAAATCTTGTAACAGCAAAATTGTCTAAATTGTGTAACAGCAAAATTGTCTAAATCGTGTAACATCAAAATTGTCTAAATCGGGTAACAGCAAAATTGTCTAAATCGTGTAACAGCAAAATTGTCTAAATCGTGTAACAGCAAAATTGTCTAAATTGTGTAACATCAAAATTGTCTAAATCATGTAACATCAAAATTGTCTAAAATGTGTGTAACATCAAAATTGTCTAAAATGTGTAACATCAAAATTGTTTAAATTGTGTAACAGCAAAATTGTCTTAATCGTGTAACATCAAAATTGTCTAAATCGGCTAACAGCAAAATTGTCTAAATCGTGTAACAGCAAAATTGTCTAAATCGGGTAACAGCAAAATTGTTTAAATTGTGTAACAGCAAAATTGTCTAAATCGGGTAACATTAAAATTGTCTAAATCGGCTAACAGCAAAATTGTCTAAATCGTGTAACAGCAAAATTGTCTAAATCGGGTAACAGTAAAATTGTCTAAATCGTGTAACATCAAAATTGTCTAAATCGTGTAACATCAAAATTGTCTAAATCGTGTAACATCAAAATTGTCTAAATTGTGTAACATCAAAATTGTCTAAATTGTGTAACAGCAAAATTGTCTAAATTGTGTAACAGCAAAATTGTTTAAATTGTGTAACAGCAAAATTGTCTTAATCGTGTAACATCAAAATTGTCTAAATCGGGTAACATTAAAATTGTCTAAATCGTGTAACAGCAAAATTGTCTAAATTGTGTAACATCAAAATTGTTTAAATTGTGTAACAGCAAAATTGTCTAAATCGTGTAATAGCAAAATTGTTTAAATTGTGTAACAGCAAAATTGTCTTAATCGTGTAACATCAAAATTGTCTAAATCGGGTAACATCAAAATTGTCTAAATTGTGTAACAGCAAAATTGTCTAAATCGTGTAACATCAAAATTGTCTAAATCAGGTAACAGCAAAATTGTCTAAATCGTGTAACATCAAAATTGTCTAAATTGTGTAACATCAAAATTGTCTAAATCGTGTAACAGCAAAATTGTCTAAATCGGGTAACATCAAAATTGTCTAAATCGTGTAACATCAAAATTGTCTAAATCAGGTAACATCAAAATTGTCTAAAAAATCGTAATCGTAACATCAAAATTGTCTAAATTGTGTAACATCAAAATTGTCTAAATTGTGTAACATCAAAATTGTTTAAATCGTGTAACAGCAAAATTGTCTAAATCAGGTAACATCAAAATTGTTTAAATTGTGTAACAGCAAAATTGTCTTAATCGTGTAACATCAAAATTGTCTAAATCGGGTAACATTAAAATTGTCTAAATCGTGTAACAGCAAAATTGTCTAAATCGTGTAACAGCAAAATTGTCTAAATCAAAATTGTAACAGCAAAATTGTCTAAATCGTGTAACAGCAAAATTGTCTAAATTGTGTAACATCAAAATTGTCTAAATTGTGTAACAACAAAATTGTCTAAATCATGTAACATCAAAATTGTCTAAATTGTGTAACATCAAAATTGTTTAAATTGTGTAACAGCAAAATTGTCTAAATCGTGTAACATCAAAATTGTCTAAATCGGGTAACATCAAAATTGTCTAAATTGTGTAACAGCAAAATTGTCTTAATCGTGTAACAGCAAAATTGTCTAAATCGGGTAACACTAAAATTGTCTAAATCGTGTAACAGCAAAATTGTCTAAATCGTGTACGAGCAAAATTGTCTAAATCGTGTAACATCAAAATTGTTTAAATTGTGTAACAGCAAAATTGTCTAAATCGTGTAACATCAAAATTGTCTAAATTGTGTAACAGCAAAATTGTCTAAATTGTGTAACAGCAAAATTGTCTAAATCGTGTAACAGCAAAATTGTCTAAATTGTGTAACAGCAAAATTGTCTAAATCATGTAACAGCAAAATTGTCTAAATTGTGTAACAGCAAAATTGTCTAAATCGTGGGTAACATTAAAATTGTAACATTAAAAATCGTGTAACATCAAAATTGTCTAAATTGTGTAACATCAAAATTGTCTAAATTGTGTAACAGCAAAATTGTCTAAATTGTGTAACAGCAAAATTGTTTAAATTGTGTAACAGCAAAATTGTCTAAATCGTGTAACATCAAAATTGTCTAAATCGTGTAACAGCAAAATTGTCTAAATCGTGTAACATCAAAATTGTCTAAATCGGGTAACATCAAAATTGTCTAAATTGTGTAACAGCAAAATTGTCTAAATCGTGTAACATCAAAATTGTTTAAATTGTGTAACAGCAAAATTGTCTTAATCGTGTAACATCAAAATTGTCTAAATCGGGTAACATTAAAATTGTCTAAATCGTGTAACAGCAAAATTGTCTAAATTGTGTAACGTCAAAATTGTCTAAATCAAGGTAACAGCAAAATTGTCTAAACATCAAAATTGTCTAAATCGTGTAACAGCAAAATTGTCTAAATCATGTAACATCAAAATTGTCTAAATCGTGTAACAACAAAATTGTCTAAATCGTGTAACATCAAAATTGTCTAAATTGTGTAACATCAAAATTGTCTAAATTGTGTAACATCAAAATTGTTTAAATCGTGTAACATCAAAATTGTCTAATTGTGTAACATCAAAATTGTCTAAATCGGTAACATCAAAATTTTAAATCGTGTAACAGCAAAATTGTCTTAATCGTGTAACATCAAAATTGTCTAAATCGGGTAACATTAAAATTGTCTAAATCGTGTAACAGCAAAATTGTCTAAATTGTGTAACGTCAAAATTGTCTAAATTGTGTAACAGCAAAATTGTAACAACAAATCTAAATCGTGTAACAGCAAAATTGTCTAAATTGTGTAACAGCAAAATTGTCTAAATCGTGTAACAGCAAAATTGTCTAAATCGGGTAACATCAAAATTGTTTAAATTGTGTAACAGCAAAATTGTCTAAATCATGTAACATCAAAATTGTCTAAATCGTGTAACATCAAAATTGTCTAAATTGTGTAACATCAAAATTGTTCAAATCGTGTAACATCAAAATTGTTTAAATTTGTAACAGCAAAATTGTCTAAATCCATGTAACAGCAAAATTGTCTAAATCGTGTAACAGCAAAATTGTCTTAATCGTGTAACATCAAAATTGTCTAAATCGGGTAACATTAAAATTGTCTAAATCGTGTAACAGCAAAATTGTCTAAATTGTGTAACGTCAAAATTGTCTAAATTGTGTAACAGCAAAATTGTCTAAATCGTGTAACAGCAAAATTGTCTAAATTGTGTAACATCAAAATTGTCTAAATCGTGGAACAGGAAAATTGTCTAAATCGGGTAACATCAAAATTGTCTAAATCGTGTAACAGCAAAATTGTATAAATCGGGTAACATCAAAATTGTCTAAATCGTGTAACATCAAAATTATCTAAATTGTGTAACATCAAAATTGTCTAAATCGTGTAACATCAAAATTGTTTTCATTGTGTAACAGCAAAATTGTCTAAATCGTGTAACAGCAAAATTGTCTAAATCGGGTAACATTAAAATTGTCTAAATCGTGTAACATTAAAAATTGTCTAAATCGGGTAACATCAAAATTGTCTAAATCAGGTAACAACAAAATTGTCTAAAATTGTGTAACATCAAATTGTGTAACATCAAATTTTAAATTGTGTAACATCAAAATTGTCTAAATCGGGTAACATCAAAATTGTCTAAATTGTGTAACATCAAAATTGTCTAAATCGTGTAACATCAAAATTGTCTAAATCGTGTAACATCAAAATTGTTTAAATCGTGTAACATCAAAATTGTCTAAATTGGGTAACATCAAAATTGTCTAAATTTATGTAACATCAAAATTGTTTAAATTGTGTAATATCAAAATTGTCTAAATCGTGTAACATCAAAATTGTCTAAATCGTGTAACAGCGAAATTGTCTAAATCATGTAACATCAAAATTGTCTAAATCGTGTAACATCAAAATTGTCTAAATTGTGTAACAGCAAAATTGTCTAAATCGTGTAACAGCAAAATTGTCTAAATTGTGTAACAGCAAAATTGTCTTAATCGTGTAACAGCAAAATTGTCTAAATCGGGTAACACTAAAATTGTCTAAATCGTGTAACAGCAAAATTGTCTAAATCGTGTAACATCAAAATTGTCTAAATTGTGTAACATCAAAATTGTCTAAATCATGTAACAGCAAAATTGTCTAAATCATGTAACATCAAAATTGTCTAAATCGGGTAACATTAAAATTGTCTAAATCGTGTAACATCAAAATTGTCTAAATTGTGTAACAGCAAAATTGTCTAAATTGTGTAACATCAAAATTGTTTAAATTGTGTAACAGCAAAACTGTCTAAATCGTGTAACATCAAAATTGTCTAAATCGGGTAACATCAAAATTGTCTAAATCGTGTAACAGCAAAATTGTCTAAATTGTGTAACATCTAAATTGTCTAAATTGTGTAACAGCAAAATTGTCCATCTCACAAAATGTTTAATATCTAAAAAAAACCATACCACTAATTGAGTTTCCTTTTTCAAGGTTTTCAAATAACACGTTTAGCCATATGGGCACTGTCTTTCTAAACATCACCCCTTATATCTGACCACCTAACTCCCCAGACTGCAATCCCCTTGATTATTATGTGTGGGGCGCAGTGGAACGAGAGATAAAAAAAAAAAAAACTCCTTGTAACACCAAAAATGAACCGAAGGCAAGGATTATGGCAGCATTCACCATCAAAAACAAGGAGGCCGTCCGGAAGACTTGCAATATATTCCGAAATCGTTGTGCAGGTCGTCGTTGAAGCCAATGGCGATTTTACGGAATAAATTTACACTTTACTATTTCAAGATGGTTTTGTGTAATTTTAGTAAATATATCTATTCAAATGCGATATCAGTGTTGTTTTCATTTTTGCGTAATTTAGACGACGATTTATCCAAACTTGATAACTTGAACAAGGAGACCATCCAGAAGAGTTGCGGGAGACTCCGAAGTCGTCTGGAGGCCGTGGTTGAAGCCAATGGCGATTTTGTTGAATACATTTACTCTTTAATATTTCAAGATATTTTTGTGTAATTTTGGTAACTATATCTCTTAAAAAGAGATGTCAGTGTTATTTCAGATAGATAGATAGATAGATAGATAGTTAGATAGATAGAAAATGAACAGACTGGGCTAGATAGATAGATAGATAGATAGATAGATAGATAGATAGATAGATAGAAAATGAACAGACTGGGCTAGATAGATAGATAGATAGATAGATAGATAGATAGATAGATAGATAGAAAATGAAAGATAGAAGATAGATAGATGAATAGATAGATAGATAGATGAATAGATAGATAGATAGATAAACAGATAGATAGATAGATAGATAGATAGATAGATAGATAGATAGATAGAAAATAAACAGACCTGGCTAGATAGATAGATAGATAGATAGATAGATAGATAGATAGATAGATAGATGATAGATATGAAAATAAATAGATAGATAGATAGATGATAGAATGATAGATAGATAGATAGATGAACAGAAAATGTGATATATATATATATATATATATATATATATATATATATATATATATATAGATAGATAGATAGAAAGAAAGAAAGAAAATGAACAAACTGGGATATATATATATATATATATATATATATATATATATATATATAGATAGATAGATAGATAGATACTATGAAAGTATTTGTTTTAAATAAATTGACTCAAATCCGCCATTATATATTTTTTATTCCATAATTTCGGTTACAAATGATCCCTTAGAATCTGAAAAGCGATGTAGTATAAATTGAGGCAATGCTATGATCATAACTTTGGATTTATTTAAAAGTTCAAATAAAGGCTTCATTTTTATCGTAACGAAATCTCACAAGAGTTTTACTGCGTAAAACACTTTCTCATCACAAATTCGAGTGTCGATATTTTGGGTTCATCAAGTCGTATTCCGGGAGTTGTTTTGGGTTCAAGAATGTAGTCTTAAAAATCGGTCTGGGCCCGTTTCTTAAAATAAGCACAAATCCTGGGATGACTTGCGACTCTACACCTGAGGGCACGAATCTTTGGATAGTCTTTCAACATGTTAGGATTATCAACTAACGGGTTTTCCAAGGCGGCATAGCACATCATATCACACAGCCTGATCTGTTCAGAAAAAAGAGAAAGAAAAAGAATTAGATTGAATAAATTGAGATGTTCCAGATTTTATCTTTTCAATTCAAAGAATAATCACTTTTGTCGACAGTCAGCTTCGATAAATTAAATTCATTGATGCATTTCGTAAAATACATCTATTGGATGCTTTAATACACATCATCAGTGATGTTTCTAGCCGAGGTCCAATAGGGGTTTCGGGTCTTTCAACATCATACCCCACCTCTCCATGGTGACCCAGCCGATACTGATCGGGTATCGATTTGTGTACCTTCCGTCAGCTACAACTTTTTTCATCTGTCGAAATGCACACCATACGACTCTTCTTGGCAATTTATTGTCCATTCGCGGATGACTTCCGGTTAACCAGCAGTATTCGCTCTTCCGTAAAAAAGGAAGGAAAGACAGTTACAATTTCTATCTGATCAGGAATATGGCAGCATGTTTAGCTTGAAGTGGTAAGTACAGATTTTATCCCCCCCCCCGAGACATATACGCACACACAGAGAAACGCACTCAAACATCATATTCTGCTTACACTTATCACCATTTTCAGTCAGGTTAATTATCAGGCTAAAAAAAAAGGACACGAAAAAAAAAATATATTGCACAAATTATACAAATTTTTAATTATTAACGTATGACATGATGGCTGAGTGGTTAGAACGATCGCATTCTGATCATAAGACCCGGGTTCGAATCTCACCATGGTCGATTTGTCATTAAGGAGAGTTTCTGGTGTTATCAGACTGGAAGGTTCGATCCCAGCGTGAGGCACCTTTGGAAAGTGCCTGAAAACCATACCACGGGTTGACCCAAGCCTTGTGAGTGAAATTGGGTGGACGGAACACTTGAGGTGCCGTCGACAACACGAAATCACAAGTCTTCCGACGGCTTGAGTGAGCTGACCTTGTTCATTACGCCCTTTCACAGAAACTGCTATGGTCTGCTCAGCATATTTGCAGTATAAACCACAGATGCGCTGTGTAGGTGTTGAATACACAACACAAATGCGCCTGAGCGCACTAGGAATTGGCTGGCTGCCCTAGTAGACAGGTATTCTCGAATACATGCATAGACATACATATATACCATTATTTACATTCTGAAACCAAATATGTAAAAACTTACTTTATCACCAAGGCACTCAAGTCGATATTTTGCAAAAAGGTTGACAGATATTGACTCTTCAGATGACCTAGCTATGACTGCAGACACCATTACCAATGCCACAGTTCTTCTTCTACATCATATCTATCTATAAAAGGCAGGATGTGTGTGTGTGTATGTGTGTGTGTGTGTGTGTGTGTGTGTAACGAATGCACGGCCGAAATTTTTGACGGATTTGCACCAAAATTTACGTGCACATGCTCCAAGTTAGCTAGAAGGCCAAGACCGACTTTGCATTTCCCAACTCCCATCGATAGTGGAAATAATCGATTTTTTTCATGCTTCTACGGCAGTTGTCATGTAGCGGTCATTTTCTACTAGCCAGAGTGAGAGCCTACAGCTGGCTGCCACGAATAGGCAGGAAGATTCTATTGGCCAGCGTGAGTGCCAACAGCTGACTGACACGAATGTTAACTAGAATGCGAGCATGCAAAAAAAAAATCAATAGCTGCATTCGTCACAAGTGGGAAAAATTTTAAATCTGCATGGCACTTTACTCCAATTGGCTCATTCGCTTGCTTAAACTCAACGTTGATTCTGATTCCGCAGAACTGGGTTGGGTGTGAAAAAAGTATTTGTTGTTAACATTCTTTTTTATTTGGTTTTTCCAGTTACGAGTCCTTTTTTAAAGCTGATCGTTTTGTGTTCATTTGTTTAGTTCTTTTTTCGTAACAGATTTAATGTTTAGTATAGAGCTTAGAAAAAATTCGCAGTGTGAGATAGGCAAGAAGTAAGGCATGTAGCAACATCAGCACGGCAAAGGGAACTCCTTTAAAGGCAAGGAAGGGCAAAAATATTTTAAGTCAAATGATAGCGATTGCTGTATGCGTCGTACGATTTTTGAATCAAGCACGGGCAACGCCGGGCCATGCTGCTAGTTTGGAATATACGTTACACTATGGTAATGCCTCTAAAACTGAATTCATAAGCTTCAACCAGCCAGGCTCAATGTAAACTGTATCAGGTGAATCAATAAAATCTATTGAATTTATTACATACCTAGAAGCGAAATAATTTCTAGTGAAAAGGATGTGAAAATTCGCATAGCTAAAGCCTTGAATAAAATGGATTGTAATCTGAAAATTTGATCTGCTAGACAACCTCAAGCGGAGATTCTTTTGAGCTACTGTAGAGGCGGTTTTAATGTATGGTGCCTCTGCCTAGACATTAACTAAAATCCTAGAGTCTAACCTTGATGGAACCAATACTAAAATGGTGAGAGCTATAATTAAAATCTCTTGGAGACAGCATCCAACTAAATCACAGCTCTATGAACCCAATCTCTGATATTTCTACAATGCGCTTTGCAGGACAAAAGAAAAACAAGTGATCTACTGTTCTGGACATCTAACAATGGATTAAGACAGGTTGGTCACCCAGCAACTACTTACATTGAACAGCTATGTGATGACACAGAATGCCGCCCTAATGACCTTTCGACTTTGATGCAAGATCATGATGGTTGAAATGATAGACTCATGAATGTTAACTCGACCGAACAAAAATATATATCTAGAAACACAAATAATACTGATTCGTCCACACTACACCTCCCACGCTCTAACTTTGCAAGTCAGATCAGACCAAAAAATATTGCTGGGCTTATGTTGCCTTTTCAGCCTTGACAGAATTCAAAAGCTTATATGCAGCATTACGGATGATTTCCACGATTCAACACCTAGCACAGGAACGAAACGTCTCAAGTTTCTTGCTACTCTGTAGCTGAAAACTTTCTAAATAGCTATATTCCTTATTTCCCCCAATTACCACCTACCATTCCACGTTCACTAGAACGAATCGGTCTCATTCCTTTTGTATTCTATAGGTAGGAAGGGCTTTCTATTCGGCCAGCTTCTCTCCACGAGGCCCCACTTTGTATATAAAAGACTTCAGAGGGGTTGCTTTCCTCTAGACCGCAATAATCTTAACTTCCTCAAGTCTAGCGTCTACCGGTATCTTTCCTGCATATCATCATACGTATATCTTACCATCTCCTCATACAATAACCTCAATGATACCCCCGAGTGGATGCTTTCCTGATCGCTACAATCTTAAATTCTTCAAGTCTAGTGTCAACCGTTATCTTTCTTACATATCCTTATAATCTGAACATCTTACCTCCTCCTCTTACGTTCATACAACAATCTCATTCAGACTCCCGAAAGGATGCTTTCCTGATCGCTACAATCTTATCTTTTTCAAATCTCGAGTCAACTGTTAACTTTCCGACATATTATCATAACCAGCATTTCTTACCTCCTTCTCTTAACATTCATACAACAAACACATTAGGGTTAGACTCTCTCTTGAGCGGCTCTTGGACCTTGTATTGGCTGAACAATAATAAAAGAGATAATGATAGTAATTTTTATAACAAAATATGCACATTGAGATTTGGCCAAATTACTTATAAACAAGTTGAATTGAGACCATTTTAATAATAATGATAATGATAAAAATATTAATGAAAAAACTTAAGACATCCGACATGTGGTTCTACAGAAGGATGCTGAGAATACCATTGACTGTACATGTGAGCAACTAGGGAGATTTAGAGAAAATGAAAAAAGGACACCTACCGTATATACTCGAGTGTAGTCTGAGTTTTAGGTTCAGTTTTTTACGTAAAAATAGGGGGCGGATTATGCAAAAGTAATATGTTTGGTAGAGGTTAAAAATCATGCATTTTCGGTGACCAGTTGCACTATATACAGACAAGTTTTTTTTTCTGGAGAGGTTAAAATTCATGCGAAAAAAGGTCCCACTATACATACAGTCGGCTTATAGGCGAATATATATATATATGTGTGTGTGTGTGTGTGCGTGTATATATATATATATATATATATATATATATATATAATAAAACGACTTAAACACTAATAAACCATGGTCATAATTTATTCCATTGGAATCGTAAATACGATCCAATTCATCAGACCTACAAATTCAAAATGAAAACAGAAAAAACAACTCCGGAAATAAAAACAGAATTTAGAGAGAGTGTAAGTATGACGAGGAGGGAAATTAAACCTTAACAGAGAGAATTTTAGGAGAGGTGGGTGGAAGGGGTTTAAGAAAGAGAAAAATGATTAATTATTGTTTTTTCTGTGTTCTTTTTGAATTTGTAGGTCTGATGAATTGGATCGTATTTACGATTCCAATGGAATAAATTATGACTATGGAATATATATACGGTATACTTGGCATCAGAGAGATATAGTTCAGATCTGAGGAAAGAAGCCTTGAAAGATGTGAAGAAGAAGAAGGAGGAGGAAGAGAAGAAGGAGGAAGAGAAGAAGAAGAAGAAGAAGAAGAAGAAGAAGAAGAAGAAGAAGAAGAAGAATGAGGAGGAAGAGTAGGAAGAAGAAGATTTGAAGAAATCTTACCTGGTCTCCCATGTAAAAATGGTTGCCATTGAAGTACATATTGAGTGTTTTCTCCATAAAAGGAAGAATGCGGCGACATGTGTCATTGTACTGTTGTCGCCAATCAGCCTACAAAATAAGCATATCTATATTATAAAAGAAGAGACCCAACTCTCTGTCCTTCACTCCCTGCGTCTGTCATTGCATACGCCAATGTCATCTATACACGTATGTCTGTGTTGTACGTTAATGACTTACACGTGTCTGTTCCATTTAATGTGCACACAAGCACAAAATCACGCACAATCTGGTCGAGTTTGAAATAAGACAGTAGAATAATGCATTCCCCCTCCCATTCAGTCTGGACAATCCCTACTTAGGGTTGAGCAATATAAATAACATACTGGAGGCAAAGAAAGACATTACTTTTCAAAGTCTTAAGAAAAAATCAAATAATTGTAAGATTTGATTGAACTTTTCGTACATTATACGATAAAGAGATTTTTTTAGCAAACATGGATAAACGCGGCCGTAATAAGACGTAATGTAAAAAGGACGGCTACTCCCTTAACAAGCGATGATTAGAATTGGAATAAAACCTAAACAAATGATGAAAATGAATTTATACATGTATAATTCATCTACCTTCACTTTTCGGCAATGTTTATTGTTTTAAAAAGCGATGATTAGAATTGGAATAAAACCTAAACATATGATGAAAGTGAATTTATACATGTATAATTCATCTACCTTCACTCTTCGGCAATGTTTATTGTTTTAAAAAGTGATGATTAGAATTGGAATAAAACCTAAACATATGATGAAAGTGAATTTATACATGTATAATTCATCTACCTTCACTTTTCGGCAATGTTTATTGTTTTAAAAAGTGATGATTAGAATTGGAATAAAACCTAAACATATGATGAAAGTGAATTTATACATGTATAATTCATCTACCTTCACTCTTCGGCAATGTTTATTGTTTAAAAAGTGATGATTAGAATTGGAATAAAACCTAAACATATGATGAAAGTGAATTTATACATGTATAATTCATCTACCTTCACTCTTCGGCAATGTTTATTGTTTTAAAAAGTGATGATTAGAATTGGAATAAAACCTAAACATATGATGAAAGTGAATTTATACATGTATAATTCATCTACCTTCACTTTTCGGCAATGTTTATTGTTTTAAAAAGCGATGATTAGAATTGGAATAAAACCTAAACATATGATGAAAGTGAATTTATACATGTATAATTCATCTACCTTCACTCTTCGGCAATGTTTATTGTTTTTAAAAAGTGATGATTAGAATTGGAATAAAACCTAAACATATGATGAAAGTGAATTTATACATGTATAATTCATCTACCTTCACTCTTTGGCAATGTTTATTGTTTTAAAAAGCGATGATTAGAATTGGAATAAAACCTAAACATATGATGAAAGTGAATTTATACATGTATAATTCATCTACCTTCACTCTTCGGCAATGTTCATTGTTTGAAAAAGCAATGATTAGAATTGGAATAAAACTTAAACAAATGATGAAAATGAATTTATACATGTATAATTCATCTACCTTCACTTTTCGGCAATGTTTATTGTTTTAAAAAGCGATGATTAGAATTGGAATAAAACCTAAACATATGATGAAAGTGAATTTATACATGTATAATTCATCTACCTTCACTCTTCGGCAATGTTTATTGTTTTAAAAAGTGATGATTAGAATTGGAATAAAACCTAAACATATGATGAAAGTGAATTTATACATGTATAATTCATCTACCTTCACTCTTCGGCAATGTTTATTGTTTTAAAAAGTGATGATTAGAATTGGAATAATATCTAAACATATGATGAAAGTGAATTTATACATGTATAATTCATCTACCTTCACTCTTCTGCAATGTTTATTGTTTTAAAAAGTGATGATTAGAATTGGAATAAAACCTAAACATATGATGAAAATGAATTTATACATGTATAATTCATCTACCTTCACTCTTCGGCAATGTTTATTGTTTTAAAAAGTGATGATTAGAATTGGAATAATATCTAAACATATGACGAAAGTGAATTTATACATGTATAATTCATCTACCTTCACTCTTCGGCAATGTTTATTGTTTTAAAAACATATGAAAGTGAATATATATATATATGTTTTTGGTTCTTGACAATTGACAACAAAAATAATAAACACTATCTATTTGATGAATTTAAGCGCAGTACTAGATTGGCGGTAAGGTCCCATCAATTTACAGTTCAAATAGCTAGATGTAACAGTAATTTCTATGCTAACACTTTCTTCTGTTGCACTTCTCTCTTGTAGAACTCTCTCTCGGCTCCTCCCTTTCCAGTCAACTTTAATCTGCAAAAATTTAAATTCAATGTCAATCGTTATCTTCTTAATTGATATTCTTTTATTGTCCTCACTGCCTAATAGCAGTTATTCTTACATTATCTAACACTCAGTAACCCCTTCCGTCCTAGTGGCTTTATTGCCTTCATTGAGATGTAATGATTTTTAAAAAATTTATGAGGGAAAAAAGTGTTGAATCAAATATTTATTAATCAACTGAATTCTTTTGTTTTACTATAAAATTAAATTTTAACCATGAACAAGTTTTAAAATTCAACATGAGCAATCTTTGGATTCATGGATTTAAATAGAAAGACCAATTTTGTTGCTTTATCTGCACCAAGATGGTTTCTCAGTTTGGAATGCACCTGTCTATAGGACAAGAAAACTTGTTCATCACCAGAAGATGAAGCCACTGCTGACAGGAGTAAATCACTATTCAACACACTTTTAAATTTTAAAATTCAACGCGAGCAATCTTTGGATTCATGGATTTAAATAGAAAGGCCATTTTTGCTGCTTTATCTGTACCAAGATGGTTTCTCAGTTTGGAATGCACCTGTCTATAGGACAAGAAAACTTGTTCATCACCATGAAGCTACTGCAGGCACGAGTTGCTTAACCGTAGAAAGTAAATCACTATTCAACACACTTAAATTAAAACCAATACAGAAATTGAAAAACGCAGATCTAAGTTTAAAAAAAGCAAAACTGTCTGGCACTCTTGCTACTAGTCCTAAAACCTTACAAGATTATTTATGTACAAGTCAGTCACACATCGCTGAGGATCAACCTGTTAACCTGCTATTTTAAAATACTGTGAGAATAAAATAGATTTATGACCTAATTTGAAAAGAAATAACAAAAACAAGGCTGTCTATATTTCTGAGACAAGGTATTGTAACTATTTAAACTATTTACAATGTTCGGACTATTGCTCTAAACTTTATTGCCATATTCACGACGTTTCGGCCGTTGTACACCTCCTGTCTTCTTCAGGAACTGTCTAAATTTCTGAGATGAGGTACTGTAAATATTTAGACTATATACAAAGTTCGGACTATTGCCCTCATCGTTATTTTCATATTCACGATGTTTCGGTCGTTGTACACCCCGGACTTCTTCAGGTGATATACGTTGGAATTTCGAACCCTTTATTTCGACAATCGGTGTAGAGGGTTATTGATATTTTTTATTTAAGAAAAAGAAATTTAAATCGGATTAAAAAAAAAATTAAATCGAATTTTTTTTTTTTTTTTGTCAGAAAATTACTCACCTTTCTTGTGGGATCTTTTTCGTTGTACATCCTGAGGAAGTCGTCTAAAATTTCATAGAAACAGTCACAAATGTAATCGATTCTGGCCATCTCTAGGTTGGTCTTTCCGTAGAACCCTACCATGAAACAACATGAAAATAAAGGCAGGTATTAAATACGATATGGGGCTCGAGGATTTTACAAAACTATGAATGTACTGACTTTCTGAAAAAAAGGTTCATTATTGATCTCTCCCTTAAAAAAGATTTGCTTTCCTTGCAATATATTGTACTCGAACACTGATTATAGACTTTGTAGGAAGTTGAACACTAAAAGATAAATTATTTAAAAAAATAGTTTTAAAATAAGGTTATCATTAATATTATTACTTGCGTAGATGCCATATCCCCTCAAGATTAATTTGTTAAGTCTATAAACAAGTTAAAAAAAAGAAGCAAATACAAAAATCATGAAGATTGAAATAGTTGTGGTTGGAGCTTTGGGTCTGATAAAGAAAGGAACTCAACAACAAATCCCAAAAAGCTTTGTTCATTTAAGGTTTTTTTTTTTAATTCCTGTTTGTTGTTTAATTAAGTGGAAACAACAAAAACATCACATCGTTCGGTGTCCTAGTTCATTGGTTATGTAACTGTAAAAAAAAACAGGTCAAAAATAGTTTTTTAAATAATAAATTTGACGCATGAGGACTACAAAAGGGTACATTATAATGATACATTTGAAATTACACGGCATATATGGATTAGATTGTTGAGTGATTGATTTTTATGGTTTACAACCCATTGTGGGTTATTTAAAGCATATTTTTGATTGCAGCAATTATTCTTTTGTTTGCGAGTAAATATTGCATTAACAGTTTTGGAGGGATAACAATGATTTTTTAACTATTTAACCCATAACTGGAGGGGAAAAGATGGATTTATACTGACAGTATTTGCGCGAAATTGAATGCAGTCAACTTCCTGATTTCTCACTGCGAGCCGCTATCGGTTAATACCCCGTATGCATTAAGAAAGTTAGAAACGTGATACGAACAAATTTCCAAAGGTGCCATTCAAAATGACAAGTGTAATATTTTGTGAGGGGTCGTCAATCAATGAGACCAGCTGAAGAAAGAACATGTAACATCATAGATAGTGCATGTCCCGGGAGAATAGAGTTGTCAATCAAATAAAAGAACAGGTAAACTATGATAGTTTAAAATGAGAAGCGTATAAATGTTGCTCCAAGAAGAGAGTGTAAATGAACGACATTGTTGTTGGCGATCTGGTAACCAAAATTAATGAACTTCTAAAAGGGTTGGAGAAGATTAGGATCAATGTCAAGATTGAACTCTGACAGATGATTTTGGGGTCTGTCCATATACTCCGGTGTTTTCTCAAAATGTGCAACTTCAGACAAGTGTTTGCGAACAATTTTGATTGATTCCTTTTTTACGGCTTATCAATCCTTTTCAGGTTATTTAAAGTTATAAAATATTTTTTTAATGAAGCGGTGGTGGTGGTGGTGGTGGTGGTGGGGGTAATATTGATTTAGCTATACAAGCCATACTAATTAACCCAGAGCTGGAGTGGAGGAGAAGTGGATTCTTACCTTTCCCGAGGGTATTTGTGCGCAAGCAAATATAACGAACCCAATGGGAATTAGAACTCGGCATTTCGAATAACAACACCAAGCCATCATCCATTACACCTCCCGCACATCCAGGCTTACAGCACCTGATTTTCTAAAGTTGTCAATCATCTAGGTACTGATCGGGCTCAACGTTGCTTAACTTTGGTGATCGTACAGGGATCCGTGTTTCAATGTGATATGCCCTTAAGCAGCTGGTGTACTTGTTCTATCTCCAGAAACAACAACAACAACAACAATAATAATAGTTGTTATGGGATCTTACCAATAATAATAATAATGGACTATTCTATACTTAATAAATACTGCGCCTCAGGAGTAGGCAAGGAGTCTGTCGTTCACTTTCTGAGCGACGGTTCGGTTTACCTCTCTGTCTCTACGTCGAAGGGCGGACGGAGGTAAAACCGGGAACCCGTTTATACGGTTTCAATGGGCTATTTTTGGGCGAGCCTAAAGGCCGGAAATACGCCACATGACGGTGGGGGACGACTCCTGTCGCTCACTTTCTGAGCGACGGTTCGGGTCTAAGGACGGAGAGGAACCCGAAGGAGGCTACGCTGAAGGCGGAATCTCCTTCTCGGCCCTGAACCCGTTTATACGGGTTCAAATTGGGCTATTTTTTTGCCGAGCCTAAGGGCTCGGAAAGCCCACGTTAAAAAAGGCCTTGTGCCACATGACGCCCTCGTGGGGGACGACTAAATATAGTCAGTCGCTCACTTTCTGAGCGATTGTTCGGTTAAACTCTCTTCCTACGGGCGGGAGGAACCCGAAGGAGGCTACGCCGAAGGGCGGAGTCTCCTTCGGGGAGGTCGCTCGGCCCAGAACCCGTTTATACGGGTTCAAATGGGCTATTTTTGGCCGAGCCTAATGGTTCGGGAATGCCCACGTTAAAAGGCCTTGTGCCACATGACACCCTCGTGGGGGGTGACTGAATATCGTCAGTCGTTCACTTTCTGAGCGACTGTTCGGTTAAACTCTCTTCCTACGGGCGGGAGGAAACCGAAGGAGGCTACGCCGAAGGGCGGAGTCTCCTTCGGGAGGTAAAACTCGGCCCAGAACCCGTTTATACGGGTTTAAATGGGCTATTTTTTGGCCGAGCCTAATGGCTCGGGAATGCCCACGTTAAAAAGGCCTTGTGCCACATGACACACTCGTGGGGGGGTGACTGAATATCGTCAGTCGTTCACTTTTGAACAGACTTCTGGGTTTGAACTCTTTTCCTACGGGCGGGAGGAACCCGAAGGAGGCTACGCCGAAGGGCGGAGTCTCCTTCGGGAGGTGGGGGCTCGGCCCTGAACCCGTTTATACGGGTTCAAATGGGCTATTTTTTGGCCGAGCCTAATGGCTCGGGAATGCCCACGTTAAAAAGGCCTTGTGCCACATGGCACCCTGGTGTGTGGGGGGGGGGTGACTGAATATCGTCAGTCGATGTCAGTACTTTCTGAGCGACTGTTCGGTTGTACTCTCTTCCTACGGACGGGAGGAACCCGAAGGATGCTACGCCGATGGGCGGAGTCTCCCTCGCGGAGGTAGACCGGCCCTGAACCCGTTTATACGGGTTCAATGGGCATATTTTTGGCCGAGTCCACGGGCTCGGAGATCTCACGTTAAACCGGCCTTGTGCCACATGATGCCTACGTGTGTGTGTGTGGGGGACTAAATATACTCAGTAGTTCAAGTCGAGTCAAGAGTCGAGTCAGAGGCAGTCCGAAACAGAATCGCGTTCAGACAATTACTTACAAGACATTGGAATAGCGATACTGGTCGAGACTACATTGTTCTATCTACTAAACCTGATTGTTCATATTAACACTTCTACTTCTCTGTATATATTCCTGTTTGTAATATATCTGTGTTATTCCATATCCGTATTCGAGTTCTTCTTTATTGGTTCTACCTTGGACTATCACCCGTGGTACAAGGAACCGGACCATAACAATAGCGATAAAGTCGAGTCAAGATTCGAGTCAGAGGCAGTCCGAAACAGAGTCGCGTTCAGACAATTACTACTAAACCTGATTGTTCATACTAACACTTTCTACTTCTCTGTATATATTCCTGTTTGTAATATATCTGTGTTATTCCATATCCGTGTTCGAGTTCTTCTTTATTGGTTCTACCTTGCGATAAAGTCGATCAAGACGAGTCAGAGGCAGTCCGAAACGTGGTACAACCTGATTGTTCGTACTAACAGTTTCTCTTCTCTGTATATATTCCTGTTTGTAATATATCTGTGTTATTCCATATCCGTGTTCGATAACTTGGACTATCACCCGTGGTACAAGGAACCGGACCATAACAATAGCTTGATAAAATTATGTCAGAGGCAGTCCGAAACAGAGTCCGTTTTTACTAAACCTGATTGTTCGTACTAACGGTTTCACTTCTCTGTATATATTCCTGTTTTTTATATCGTATATCCGTGTTCGAGTTTTTCAAAATAATGATATTGTTTATCATAAATTATGCATGCCTTTTTTTTTTTCTTCGGTTTCCTCGTATTTTTCAAAATAATTTATTGTTTTCAAAATAAGTAACGGCTGCAAACCAATGTGCATGAATGTATTTATTTACCATCATGTCATGTGACACAATTTTCCAGCCATACAGATTGTTTGACAATGACACATCCACATAGCTTCTTCACCAATCAAATAGTTGCCAAATATCCAAGATATTTGTTTATAAAACATTATGAATTGTATTAATTAAGTATATCTTGTGTTATGCATATTTAAATTTATTTAATAATGTTGTTAGAATGTATGATGAATGTTCATTGTTTTTCACACATATAATAGTTTAAATATAATATGTAAGTGTTTTTTATATACGCGGATTAATATAAGAATGTGTGTCGAAAACATTTACTGAATTTCCTGTTAAAAATACTGTAAAAACAGAAAAACGGCTGTAAGCCAAGAACCCTCTATCTGATTTTAATGAGCAGCACTCGGCAGGGTTTTAATGTATAATACGCTCCTAAATTGGTTAGGTATTGTGTATTGTGTAGCTGTATCTCGAGAAGAAACATATATACATACAGGATTAGCGTTTTTGTATCATATAGATACTACTACTACTAATAATAAATGCAATGTACCAAATGCAGAAACAATGGCAAGATAAATCGCTTCATAGTCAATACTGTACCCGAACCAAACAAGCTGATGTAGACAAGTACCGTACCCTATCAGCGGGTACGTAGTGCCGGGTTAAAAGCTGAAACTGAAAGTTTTATTCTTGCTGCATAAGACTTATCCTTGCTAACTAGAAATTACCAAGCACACATATTGAAAAATTGTGTTGACCGCAGATGCAAATCATGCGATAAATATCCAGTAACAATTGGCCATCTTGTATCAGGTTCCACGGTGTTAAAAAAAATATAAAACTCGGCATGATTGAGTGGGCCAATATCTGAATTGGAAAATAAGCAACTTTTATTGGAAGGAAGCTGCAAGAAACTGGTCTGGACATCACCCAGACCCGGTTACAGAGATAGGACCTGGAACAATTTTATGGGACTTTACAACGCACACGGACAGAACAATCAAATTGAATCTCTCAGACATCTTGATCAAAGACCACAAAAACAGAATATGCTTTCTTATTGACATGGCTGTCATTGTAGATTGTAATATATCTTTGAAGATATTCAAGAAAACTATCAAAATGCAAGGATCTTGAATTGGAAATCTTAAAAATGTGTCACGTGAAGACATCAATAATTCCATTTGTAGTTGGAGCCCTCGGATTCATAGGGAAAACTTCCGATAGACTTATTGAAGGGATTTCTGGTAGGGCATATTTAAAGAAGTATAAAACATTGAACTCACAAATACAATGTGATCTTAGGCTTATTTTTTGTTTTTTACAAAAATGATCTGGAAAATGTCATGAAGTCATTTCTGAACTTAGGTCTCTGGTTGGGACCCGGAAGAAAATGTGTATACAACAGAAATTAAATGAAATAATTAATAATAATAGATGTCGTCTTTATGACTCACCGTATTCTCTTGCCAAGTACCTAGCAATGGCCATACTCTGGGGCATCTGGGCTTTACCGTCGATCTCCAAGACAGGCAACATGGAACCAGGCATTTCTAAAATATGACAATTAAATGAATGACGATTAATGAACTGGAATATTTTTTCAATTAAAATCAGAAGCAAATTACTAATTCAAAATATCTCATCTTAATGAAATTTTTATTTACAGAATTTGACAAAACACATGACTTCAACAGCAGTTTTATAAACACAGAGAATTTACTACCAACTTTTTGTAGTCAAGATTCCTTATTTGAAGCATTGAAAGTTTACATGGTTTTGTTTTTGTTTTTTCATAAAAAGGCTCGGGTTACTTTATTTACTTATATAACATTCACAGAAATAGAAATTTTAACAATATAAGATACGATGAAACAGACGGATCTCCTAGAAGAAAGCGTGAAAAAAGGACTAACTATGAACTGCAAAATGGCGGAAACTATGTTCATCAGCAAGAGAAAAAGTTCATGATGCGAGTTACATATTTGAGATATAAACATCAAACAGGTGCTTCAAATATCTGGGAAGAATTTTAACAAAGGATGGAAAATACGGCACCGAAATCCGAACACGTATTAGACTAGGGAAAGAAGCATTCCAAAAGTCAAGCAAGATGCTGAGAAACAGAAAGATTTCGTTAGAAAAAAATGTGTTGCATATCAATCCTCTTATATGAAAGTGAATGTTGGACGGTTTTCCTATTTGAATATTCTGATGAATATCCACGAATGAGGAAAAAAAACTAGAGGCAGCAGAAATGTGGTTCTGCAGAAGGATACATCATCATCTTGCGGCCTCAGCCGAGATTGAACTCACCAATACTTTGATTGGTGTAGTTCATAATCTTGTCAAATAGCTGAATTCTTGATGCTTCGCTAGGGCTATCAAGGGTGTTTTTATCGTGACACCAACACTAAATGGATTGCCAGCCAAGGCTCAGAGAGACTCCATTCACCCTCCTCTAAGAGCAGGTTTGAATTCAGAGTTTTCCTTCTCCTAGACCAGTTGCCATCCAAGGCTATAGAACCCAGTCTGTCCTGCTATTTACCCATAGATGGAGGGAGAAGAAAGAGAATTCACACCTTTCCCAAGGGTGTTAGCACGTAAGTGAATGTAATGGATTCGACTGGAATTCTAACTCGGCTCTCCGATTCCTCAATCCAAGCCGCTATCCATTACTCCACCGTGCCTCCAGAAGGATACTGAGAATCCTGTGGACGGAGCGTGGAAGAATCAAGGAAGTCTTAAAGAAAATGGCAACAAAAAGAATACTCAAAATCAGGAAAAAAAGTTGAAATTCCTTGGACACATAATGATGAAGGAGGGCTTGGAAAACCTAACCCTCACAGGGCATATCGAGGGCAAGAGAGATAGAGGCAGTGAGCGGCTTATGTGACGTGCTTAGATAGCAGAATGGAAAAGCTTATAAGAGTCACACGATATTGGAAGCTATGATATCCTATGACCTGAATGGTCGCAAGAAGAAGAAGAAACACACTCACTATAACACAAACCTCATTATAGCTTCTAATTCTACCTTCTTCATTTTTTAAATACTAGAAGTAACAGTGAGAACGTCATGGTTTTCCTATTTGAATTTTCTGACGAATCTTTCTACTTAAGATAATGATTGAATAAGCCCATGGCTGGTTCTACGACAAAAAAATAATCATAGAAATTCCCCTTATCGTATCGTTAAATATTTGAGCTTAACAACTTTAACAAAATATTGCAATAACATTAATAAATATGAATGTTGGCCCTTATTTTAAGAAGTAAGGGGGTACAAATGAAAAAGACGTGAACTGAAAACTTTTTCCACTTCTCTGAAACAAATGTTAACTACTTCTATCTTCCCTTCCATCCTGGGTCAGACGATAAACTATGTCCAGCAGCAAGGCCTCTGATCAGGAAGTTTGAGGAGCGTGGAACCACCTGTTAATTGCTGATGTTCCCAGGTCTACCCTGAACCGAGGTGGTAGCACCTGTTAGGGTCCCAGCTACGGGCAAATAGTTAACCCCTAAACTGGGGTTAAAACACTATGAAAGTGTAAAAATAGTTTTTAATATCAGAAATACTTTGTAAAAAAAAAATACCAGCAATACATTTTTGAAAACAATATATAACCATACATTTAAAAAATATATGTTACCAGCGAAGAAAAATTCTTACCGGAAATAGATTTTTGAAGGAAAAAATATTACCAACAAAGAAAATTCTGTTGGCATTAGATAACCCATTGATGTTAATATGCCGTAAAACAAAACAAATCAAACCAAACTATCTTCCCTTTTTTCTTTCTTTCATTTTCTCACTGAAACCATGTAATGTCTTTTCCGTCATTCAACGCGATTAAATCGGAATAGTCCATTATTTATGAAGTATTGCCTGTAGACATTAAATACTTATATCTTTCCGTCTTCATTCTTTCTTTCAGTTTCTCACTTAAACTAAATAGCCTGTCAAATATATCTTTTCCGTCTTTCAATGCGATCCAAACGGAAGAGTACATTATTTATGAGGCATTGTCAAGAGACGTTAAACTGTTGTGCTACCTACGGGAGGGGCAGGAAGATTTATATTAAGACTAGCTTAAAAGCCGCCCTATCTTGCGGAGGGCTCTTGATTGGGCCTTCATTACCATAGATAGGAAGGATTAGATGCGATACGCAACAATTAATTACAGAAAAACTCAAAACTGATCGCTTCATTTAAGTTTTGCATTAATAATTAAGCTTACTTCTTAAAAGTTCAACGATAATTTTTCCTGCCACCACTTAATTTAAAGAAAAGTTTATGTACGTAGGTCCTTACTTTCCATACAAACAATTATTTTTATTTCATAGGTGACTTTCGTTGGATTTCGCAATTAATTTCGATTATTCCCAAATTTATTGCCAAGTTATAAAAATTGTTTTCGTACAAAAAAATTTCGTCGCAAAAAATCACATAAAAAATCGTCGAAAACAATCGGAGTAATGAAAACTTGGGAATCCAGAATTTCAGGATTGAGGGTCCGGATCCTGTCCGGAATATTTTTAATTTGCTCACAGAGTTGGCCTAATTCCAAATTGCTATGATATTTTGAACTACGGCCTCTAGGTAAAAGTTGAAAACACAGACAATTTTATTTTGAAACGCTGTAATTTTTTCATTTGAACTTGAGCTATTGAAAGTTGTGTCCCTTTAATTGTTTTTATCAGTCAAAATGGCGGAATCCGAAAACAATAGCTTTAATGAAAACTTGGGAATCCAAAATTTCAGGATTGCGGTTCTAGATCTGGCTTGGAATGTTTTTAATTTAATCACGGAGTTGGCCTGATTCCAAAATGGCATCATATGTTGGACTACGGCCTCTAGGAGTAAAGTTGAAAAAGTGTGACACACTGGCATTCCATCTGCCCAATGATAAAGCTTATATTTTCCTACGTTTCATTTGATTATTGCTAACGGTATATTATAATTTTAATTGGTTAAGTAACAAAAATAAATAAAATTATAGATTAGTAGCTTTTTGAGATATAAAACAGTCACTTCAAGGCCTTCTTCCGAATAAAAATAACTGTCATACGCAACGAAATATCTCTTTGTAGTCACCAAATATAAACAAGCATGTTACTATGTGGGTATCGATAAACCTATTATGAATCAGAAAATTTGCGACACTGAAATTCGGATGTGCATTAGGTTAGGGATATATGCTTTCCAAAAGCTAAGCAAAATATGAAGAAACAGGAAAAATTTGTTACAAATACAGATCACAACAATCTTAACCTAGTCAAGTCTGGAGTTAATCGTCATGTTCTCGTCCGATCCGTATAAACTGCCTCGGGATTTAACCCTCCACTGCGTGTGGCCCCAGGCTTTGTACAGGGTGAAGCTTACTGTTAAAAATAAATTTAAAAAAACAGAAACGAGCACTGAATTGTTATGTGATATCAGTCCTCCTATATAACAATGAATGCTGGACAATCTCCTCACAGATGAAGAGGACACTTGAAGCAAAAGAAATATCGTTCTACAGAAGGATGCTGAGAATGTGTGAGCAACAGCAAAGCTGAAACGAAAAGGACACATACTTAACGTCAGGAAGAGAGAGTTGAAAATTCTAGGGCACATAATGAGGAAAGAGGGCTTGGAAAATTTGATACCCACAGGGCAGATTGAAGGCAAATGGAACAGAGGTAAACAACGCATAACTTGAGTGGACGGATGACGGGGCGAGATTTGAGAGAGATAACAAAAAGACATTTATTCAGAGCTACAAAGGACAGGAAATCGTGGAGAGTCATGATCGTCTACGTCTTGAAGGGACACAGAAAAAGAAGATGAAGCATTGTTTTCTTTAATCGTTTATTGACGGAATCTCATTTGGAGTTTCAGTGCCAAGACGGAGCCATTTTCACATGACCTCACTTGCAACAAAAAAAAACGATGTAAAATCATAGAACACAGAAAACAATCATAAAAACCGCCATTGAAATGTCCAGATGCGCAAAGAATGAGAGAAGCAATCTGATTGGCTGGTACGAAGACCAGCTAGCTAATCTCGAGGTGTGTCTTATCGCTCATACGGTCATCTTTTTCGTCATTCAACTTTTCGACGGATATATCGGCCCGGTCGTAGCCGAAGGTTTAAGACCCAACAGATTCCTTCGCTTGACACCATTTTAATCATTGATTTTTAATGCTGAATATAATACTTTATAAGATATTAACATTTCTGAAACTATTGACGAAATCAGCATTTATTTTCCACAGACAAATATTTACCTTCAACGTAATTACCTTCTCTGACAATGCACTTAATTCAATAGTAACTGGTAAGATCAATCGTTTCCATGCAGGAAACATTTGTCATTCATTAACTGAACAGTTAGTGTTGGTTGGAATTTATAAAATCTTTTTCTTCAAACAGTTCTTCAGGAAAACAGACTTCTTGAGTTCACAGTTTTTGTTCGTTCGAGTATTGATGGCAGTTTCCTTCCAAACTTTTTAGGTTTGGTTATGTGGAATGCTAACATCTTGATTTTATCAATATTTTCTTTTCTAGATACATGTGTATCTCTTGATTTTATTTCTTTTCCTTTTTCTTTTTACTCCTCTCTCTCTCTCTCCCTCTCTCTCTCTCTATCTATCTATCTATCTATCTTTCCCTCCCTCTCCCTCTCTCTCTCTTTCACCCTTTCTCTCTCCCCTCTCTCTCTCTCTCTATCTTTCTTTCCCTCCCTCTCTCTTTCTCTGCCTCTCTCTCTCTCTTTCTCTGCCTCTCTCTCTCCCTCTTTCTCTCTCCCTCTCTTTCTCTGCCTCTCTCTTTCTCTCCCTCTTTCTCTCTTCCCTCTCTCTCCCTCTCTCTCTTTCTCTCCCCCTCTCTCTTTATCTCTCTCTCCTTCTCTCTCTCCTTCTCTCTCTCCCTCTCTCTCTATCTCTCTCTCCCTCCATCGTTATCTCTGCTTCTATCTATCTATCTATCTATCTATCTATCTATCTATCTATCTATCTATCTTCTTTTTCGATTTTTTTTCCGCCTAACGGAACGTTTACTCTAATACGAGTATCCACTAAACATAACGTTTCAATAATAAAACATGTCGGATTAATAAAAATCCATCCTAAAAATTCTCTTTGTTTACGTTTGGATAAGAAACTATATGCAAAACTTCGAGAGATCTATGACGGGATGAATTTCGCATGAAAACAAAAGACAGACCCAATCTGCCTGTCTCTTCCTTCTTAGCCAAGCGGTAACGAGCACCGGCCTAAGGGTGGGCTTCTTCTACCCTAGGGGATGCCGGTTCGATTCCCGCCGAAGACTGCGCATTTTTTAACATTCAGGCCGATAGATGAAAATAAATAAATATGCTGTTTAATGAATAAGCTCAGCGGCTACTCAAATGCAATATGCACTAAAGACAACATTTGACGTGATAAGTATTTGACGTATATAAGTATTTGATGTATATAAGTATATACAGTATATAAGTATTTGACGTATATAAGTATTTGACGTATATAAGTATTTGACGTATATAAGTATGCAATTAGTCTTTGATTATCGCTTATGGCGGGAAACTCTCACCATAGACTTATGGCGGGAAACTCTCACCATAGACTTATGGCGGGAAACTCTCACCATAGACTATGAATTTCTATGTCCACACACACAAATATATAAGTGTGTGTCTGTTCATCAATAAGGTTGTATCTAGATGGCGGAAAAACATTTTACAAGGTAAATATTTTCAACACAGTCGCCTTCTTTGGCAAAGCACTTAATGCAATGGCGAATATCAGACATTACAATAAGAATTACACATGTATATATATATATTTCAATTAAAGGTGCAATTATAATTTATAAATTCATGAATCATTCATACAAAAAACAAATATAGAGGTTAATGATTTTAAATGGCGAGAATACATCATCGCAAACAATATAAATAAGATACATCAACCCCGAACCTGTATATGAATGATATGATTCATATACAGGTTCATATCATAGATATATCATTCATATACATGTTCGGGGTTGATGTATCTTATTTATATTGTTTGCGACGAAGTATTCTCGCCATTTAAATCATTAACCTCTATATTTGTTTTTTGTATGAATGATTCATGAATTTATATATATATATATATATATATATATATATATATATATATATATATATAAGACTATGTTCGTAGCCTAATGATGCAAAAAAAAAGTATTTATTAATCAACAATTATTCATTTTTTAATCTCCTCTCTTGCTTGAGAGTTAAATTTTAATAATATTGATCTGACATTATACAGTGAAAATTTCAGATCAAAATTTAGCAAACTCCGTGTCAGTTTAAAACTTTTTGATCCCTCTTCATATGTTTTAATAGACAACCTAAATAAGACAATTTTAGAATTAAGTCTATAAAGAGAATGAAAAATGAGACACAGAAGCCAGAAGGCGTAATTGAAATAGCGGAAGATGTTTTCCAAAAGCTAAGCAAAGTATTAAGACAGAGGAACATTTCGTTAGAATAAAAAAAAAAGATTACTGAACTTTCAAGTAATGTTGGATAATCTCATCATAGATGAAGAAGACAACAGAAAAGTGGTTATACTGAAGGATGCTGAGAATACCATAGACTGAACATGTGCCCAATGAGGGCTTTTTAGAGGAAATGGATGCAAAAAGGACACTTAAAATCAGAAAAAGACAGTCGAAGTTTTTGAGAAGCATAATGGGGAAAGAAGGCTCAGAAATGTTGACACTCACATATTTAAGGCAAGAAGGACAGAGGAAAAGATCGCGTAGAAAAGATTGTGCAAATGGTTGACAGAACAGGGATCAAGACGGATAGGAAAAAAAACTTTACTAAGAGCTACAAAGGAGAGGAAGTTGCGGAGAGCCATGATCGTATATATCCTGAAGGGACTCGGCGCATGAAGAAGTAGTTTATAAAAATATCTGCAAGCGCCTCGTTTAACGAGTCTAGTCTGGTTGTCCATTACAACTTATCATAAATTGTGGTGTTCAAAAGTCAAGTTTTCAAGTCTAAAACATCTTTAAAAAAAATAGGGGTCGATTTACATGACGGATATAAAATGCAAACCTTTACCACGGAGCTGTAAACAAGTGGGAGGAGGACTTCTAATAATTGTTGTATTCCACTTACCGTACCTCCTGTAGGGGGTTACAAAGTAAAACTTGTGTTTGGTGAACATATTTGTCATATTAACACAGAAATTAATATAAAATAATAAAATAGTAACACAAATTCAGTATTCTATTAACGTTACAACGCACATAGTGTCCAACGACTAATACAAGATGTATGTTGGGTGTGTTGGGGGTTATTTGTTATACAACTCATACAACATTGGTCATTAACCCAACAAATGTTGGAATATCGTAAAACCAACCATCTAACAATTATGATTTCATAGAACAAAAAAAGAAATTTCATTCTAGGAAAGCGTGGATGTAGAATTAATTTAACAAAATATTTTTTTAAAATATAGTTCACCCCAAGCAAGGTAACAAAGCCACAAAGATGTAAGGGGTTGCTGGGTGTGGAAGAGTTAGAAACAGAGGCTTTGATAAGGAGTGAGAACAGGGGAAGAGTAATTAGGGCAGGAGATAGCGATTGGCATTGCATTTAAATTTTTGCAAATTAAAGTTGGTTGGAAAGCATAGAACCGGAAGAGAGTTCCAAAAGCGAGAAGTACGAGAAAATAAATTATTAGCATAGAATTTACGGTTAAGTCTAGTCAACTCCATTGAATATTGCAGAGACCTCGTAAACAGTTTTAATACTGCGCTTAAATTCAAAGAGTCTAGGCACCACGGCGCAGAGTTTGTCTGAACAATTGCCATGAAAGTATTTATAGAAAAGGCAAAGGGAAGCAACCTTATGGTGATGGGAAAAGGATTGAAGTCAAGACGCCAAATCAAAGCCAAATTACATTTGATTGTAGGAAAGCGTGAATGTAGAATTAATTTAACAAAATATAAGAGGAGAATTGTCCTTACTGGTTTTGAAATTGTTCCATTCCGAGAATTTAATCCTTTTGTCCATAAATTGGACAGCTGCGGCAGCAAAAACCATTCGACAGACTTCGGCACGTCCGCGGCCATTGAAGTAGTACAGAGTGTAAGCAGGCATTGATTGTTTGTTTTAACGCTTCAAAATGTGTTAAGAAGAGAAATCAGTCGTCAAAGCGGAATTGACTGCAGGTTAAGTGGAGAAAACGACTTCTCTGAATGTCTTGGAACCATTTAGACAGACATTATATACTGTGGTGCGACATTCTGACTCATAGAGTTTTTGTTTTTCTTTTCGGATTTCTCCGTTAATCACTCTCTTTTCTACTTTATCAGTCTCTCTCGTTTTCGTTTCTCTCTCTCTCTCTCTCCCCTTCTCTCTCTCTCTCTCTTTGTCTATCTCTTTATCTATTTCTTCCTGTTTCGTCTTTTTCTTTCTTTTGTCTTTCACGTTCTTCCGCTTGTTCGCTTTTTTCTTTCTCATATTTTGCTCTTTCTTACACACTTTCTCCTTCTCTTTTGTTTATCTTTACTTCTACCCCCCTCTTCTTTACCCTCTCACCTTAGGCTTTTTGCTTTCCTTTTTTTTTCATTCTCTTTTATCTTCTTTCTTTCTTCTATGTGTGTCTCCTTCCCTCGATTACTTGTCTCCATCTTTTTCGTCCTTTTTCTCCTTTCTTTGTATTTCTCGCCGTCTTTTTCTTTCTCTTTTGCCCTAATTTCGTCTTTTTTTTCTTCAAAATTTTCCTTTCTTTCTTTTTTCTTCTTCTTCTTCTTCACTTTGTCTTTTTTCCTCTCTTTCATTATTTCCTTTTTTCTCTACGTCTCCGTCTACTTTCTCTTCCTCTCTTTTGCTCTACCTTTCCTTTTTTACCTCTTTTTGCTTTTCTACTATTTCTACCATTTTCTTTTTCTTCCTCTATTTCTTTCTCTTTCATTAATTCTTTCTTTCTTTCATTTTCTCCTTCTATTTATCTTTCTACACCCTCTTTCTCATTCTCTGACTATTTTGTTCTACACTCCCCTTTCTCCCGTATCTTTCTCACTCGTTTTCTTTTTCCTTTCCTTCCTTCCTTCCTTCCTTCCTTCCTTCCTTCCTTCCTTCCTTCCTTCCTTCCTTTCCTTCCTCTCTTCCTTCCTTCCTTCCTTCCTTCCTTCCTTCCTTCCTTCCTTCCTTTCCTTTGATTCCACATTTTGTATCGGTCTACCCGCTTTTCTTTCTATTCTTCTGCCTCTTTCTTTCTCATTCGTTTTACAATTTATTTATTTCTCTCTCCCCCTCTTTCCTTTAATTCCCTTCCATTTATCTGTCTACCCTCTTTTTCCTATTTTCCTTCTCTTTTTACTTCTTTCTTTTTCCTGCCTATGTTCTTTCTTTCTTTCTCTTTCTCAGTCTTTCCTTTTTTCCCTTCTATTTATCTGTCTAATCTCTTTTTTCTTTTCTTTCTTTTTTCTTTCTTTTTCTTTCTTTTTTCTATCTCTGACTACCTCACTACCTTTGATTTCTTTCTTTCTTTCTTTCTTTCTTTCTTTCTTTCTTTTTTCCTTCCTTCATTCCTTCTATTCTTTCTTTCTTTCTTTCCTTCATTCTTCCCTTCTTTCTTTCTTCGTCTTTCCTTTTTCCCTTTTATTTATCTCTCTAACCTCTTTTCCTTTTCTTTCTGTTTTCCTGACCCTGCTTAACTCACTCACTTTCTTTCTTTCTTTCTTTCTTTCTTTCTTTCTTTCTTTCGTTCTTTCCTTCTTTCTTTCCTCCTTCTTTTTTTCATTTTCTTTCTCCATTTTTCTTTTTCTTTCTCCTTCTCTTTCTTTTCATTTCGTTTTCTTTTTCTGCTATCTTTTCCCCACTTCTTTGTCTCTCACTTTCCTTTTCTTTCTTTCTTTCTTTCTTTCTTTCTTTCTTTCTTTCTTTCTTTCTTTCTTTCTTTCTAATCTTGTTCATAGCCATCAGATTCCTTCCTGCCATTTAATCTAATCTTTTCAGTAACTATCATTTTTCTTTCTTTCTTTCTTTCTTTCTTTCTTTCTTTCTTTCTTTCTTTCTAATCTTGTTCATAGCCATCAGATTCCTTCCTGCCATTTAATCTAATCTTTTCAGTAACTATCATTGTCTTTTTTTCTTTCTTTTTTCTTTCTTTCCTTTTCTTTCTTTCTTTCTTTCTTTCTTTCTTTTTTCTTCGACTTCCTTTTAATTTTGTCCATAGTTATCATTTTCTTTCTTCCTTTTTTCCTCCTTTTCCCACCCTTTCTTTCTTTCTTTCTTTCTTTCTTTCTTTCTTTCTTTCTTTCTTTCTTTCTTTCTAATCTTGTTCATAGCCATCAGATTCCTTCCTGCCATTTAATCTAATCTTTTCAGTAACTATCATTTGTCTTTCTTTCTTTCTTTCTTTCTTTCTTTCTTTCTTTCTTTCTTTTTTCTTTTTTCTTTCTTTCTTTTTTAATTTTGTCCATAGTTATCATTTTTTTTCCTTCCTTTTTCCGTCCTCCTTTAATCCTCCCACCCTTTTTTCTTTCTTTCTTTCTTTCTTTTTCTCGACTTCTTTCTTTTAATTTTGTCCATAGTTATCATTTTTCTTTCTTTTTTTTCCTCCTTCGATTTCTTTCTTTCTTTCTTTCTTTCTTTCTTTTTCGCTTCGACTTCTTTCTTTTTAATTTTGTCCATAGTTATCATTTTTTCTTTCTTCCTTTTTCCGTCCTCCTTCGATCCCTCCCACCCTTTCTTTCTTTCTTTCTTTCTTTCTTTCTTTCTTTCTTTCTTTCTTTCTTTCTAATCTTGTTCATAGCCATCAGATTCCTTCCTGCCATTTAATCTAATCTTTTCAGTAACTATCTTTTTTTTCTTTATTTTTCTTTCTTTCTTTCTTTCTTTCTTTCTTTCTTTCTTTCTTTCTTTCTTTCTTTCTAATCTTGTTCATAGCCATCAGATTCCTTCCTGCCATTTAATCTAATCTTTTCAGTAACTATCATTTTTCTTTCTTTCTTTCTTTCTTTCTTTCTTTCTTTCTTTCTTTCTTTCTTCTCCGTTTTTCGTTCTCTCTCTCTCTCTTTTTTCTTTTATTCCCTTCTATATTTTTTACCATCTTTTTCCCCCATGTCTTTGTCCCTCACTTTCTTTTTCTTTCTTTCTTCGTCTTTCCTTTTTTGCCCTTTTATTTATCTAACTTCTTTTTAATTCTCTTTTTCTTTCTACCTTTTTCCTGACCCTGCCTATCTCACTCACTTTCTTTCTTTCTTTCTTTCTTTCTTTCTTTCTTTCTTTCTTTCTTTCTTTCTTTAGTTTCTTCCTTCCTTTCCTCCTCCCCTATCGAAAACCTCATGCCTGTTTTCATTAATACAACAGTGATTCTCTAATTCCAACGTTTAAAAGCAATATTGCCAAAAAAACCACCTACTTATGTATGCACTGAATCTCATAATTATATTATGCATTTAGATCCAATTGTCGAAAACAATTGGATCCCAATGCAATTTAATGCATTCTTAACAAGGAAATATCAGAAAAAGACAGTATTTTGCAGACAAAGGTGTTTCTTAATAGCACCTGATTATAAAAGGATTATTATTACTTATTCCCGTTTTATGTAATAGGAAAACAACTCGGCTGACTTCAGTCAAAATTTAACAGATTATAATTTCTTTTGATACCAATTTAAATAATTCGGTCGGTCATCGTGACTCCGATCTTTTTTTTTTTTTTTTTCAGTGACCTAAGTTGCAGATCTCGAGTCCATAGTCCGATTTTCACACAACGAACCCAACCAAAACGACTCTGTAAAAACTAAATTAGCACAGATCGAAAGGCATGACGAAATGGAATCAGATATTTCGGCTTTTGGGGTTCACTGATGATGAGTAAGATAAAAATCAATAAAGGTATTTTCTTATTTAGTTACTATTGGGTTTTTTTTTAAAGTCATATTTTTTTTTTTTTTTTGAAACAGTCAGAAAATATTCAGAAATACCGTAGGAGAAGCAAAATGATTGTAGCTGAAATGAAATCTCGAAAAGCCACCCTTTCAGAAAAATATAGACTTTGCGCGTTTTGACTTTTGACATTACAAGATGCAAACCATTAGAATTTAAAAGGCAAGAGGAAAAATGTTAAATTATGAAGAATGAAAAGTGAACAGATGTAAGAAACAATTTAAAATTTAAGTTATTTTTGGATATTTTAGGTCATTTTGGGAATATTTCATAGTTTAATTTTGGTTCTTTTAGGTTACTTTTGGATATTTTTGCTTATTTTTTGATAGTTTTAAGTTACTTTTAGATAATTCTAGGTTATTTTTAGATATTTTTCAGGTTATTTTTGGGTATCTTTAGACTGATTTTTATATTTTTAGTTTATTTTGGGATATTTTGGGGGCGCTTTTAGATATTTTTACATTATTTTTAAAGTTATTTTTTCTTTCCTTTCCCTTCATTAAAATTTCCTTTGCAAGCTGATCTATCCTCTGACTTTCCAAGCCCTAAATGACAAGAGTTTGGTAGTTGATCTCTCGTCTCACCTCCAAAAACCTAAATGACCACAGTTTGGCAGCTGATCTCTGCTCTGACATCAAAAAACCCTAAATAACTACACTTTGGCTGCTAATCTCTCCTTTGACCTCCAGAAACCTAAATGATCAGATCTCTCCTCTAGTCTAGCTGTAAGAGCCCGGTGGGGAGGTAACTAGTCACTTTCAATTCATCCAAAACCAAACCAAGCGACGTCCGATTATCACCTAATGAACCCTGAATTTTCAACGATCGCGATGGCTCTCTGAGAAAACACACGCTCAACACTCTCCGTGTCCTTGTGTCTGACGAATTATTTTCCGCCCTACAACCAATTAGTTCCACCAATTCTCACTTTCACGGCTAAGACTCGCCATGTCATTCATATTGTATCGAACCCCCACCCCATTCCCTTCGTATTCTATTGGTTCCCCTCGAGCAGCATATTATCCCACGAACCGATGCTTTGTGAAACCAATTACCATACGGATGCTACCACAATCACTAAAATGTTGTACAAGTCGAAGGTCAACCGTGAACTTCCCCACATATCCCTATACGCCCTTCTTCTTACACTGTAACCTTCTATTTCAAGTGGCTCTTGGGATTTGTACAGGATGAATATAATCTTAAAAAAAAAAAAAGAAATTGAAAAATTGAATCTTCTTGAGGGTTTCAAATCGACGGATCAAGCTTAAAATCAGGTCAGTTTCGAGTGGCTCTTGAGCTTTGTACAGGCTCAAGGTCATTATAAATAATTAAAAAAATGGAGAATTGAATCGTCTTGTGTGATGAAATCGACGGCTCAGTCTTAAAACCAGATCGATGTCGAATGTCTCTTTGGATTCGTAATGGTTGAAGATCCTTGTAAAAAAGGAAATTGTTGAATTGAATTTTCTTACGTGTTCAAATCGACGGCTCAGTCTTAAAACCAGATCGATGTCGAATGTCTCTTTGGATTTGTAAAGGTTGAAGATCCTTGTAAAAAAGGATATTGTTGAATTGAATTTTCTTACGTGTTCAAATCGACGGCTCAGTCTTAAAACCAGATCGGTGTCGAATGTCTCTTTGGATTTGTAAAGGTTGAAGATCCTTGTAAAAAAGGAAATTGTTGAATTGAATTTTCTTATGTGTTTAAATCGACGGCTCAGTCTTAAAAACACGCCAGTTTCGATTGACTCTTGGATTTTTGTACAGGGTGAAGATCATTTTTTTAAAAAAATGGAGAATTGAAACTTCTTGCGTGTTCAATTCGACAGCTCAATCTTAAAATCAGGTCAGTTTTCAGTGGCCCTTGGGCTTTGTACAGGCTCAAGATCATTATAGAAAATTAAAAAATTGGAGAATTGAATCGTCTTGTGGGAGCAAATCGATGGTTCAATCTTGAAACTTGATGAGTGTCGAATGACTCTTGGGCTTTGCAAAGGTTGAAGATCATTGTAGAACAAAATGAAATTCGAGAATTGATTCTTCTTGCTGGTTCAAATCGACAGCTCAATTTTAAAATCAGTTTCGAAAAAAGCTTAGAAAACTTGAATCTGTGAAGCGTTGAATACGAATTATATGTGCTGCCCAAATCTTTTGTTTTTTCTTCGTCTGCTACCAATTATGTGCTCTACAACTTTAGTTGCTATTTACAATGACAATATCTGTCAGTGGCTCAGTGTTGGCCCTTTTTCCACGCAAGCCATTGGCGGGTGGGTGGGGGTGTGTTCCAGGCGTGCCGCCTCATTACACCTGATTATCCTCGTAATCACTTTTCAAGGTTCAATCGTGACCAAAATAGTAAGGTTACCGTGTCCTAAAGTATTGCTTCCCAGAATATCTTATGTGATGTACTGGCAGCTTTGTTTTAATGTTCGAGGGACCGGCAAGTGAAGCTTTTCAATCCAGCTACGGGGCGCTGACCCCACTATCATTTTTGTTGAGATATGTCCTATTTCGGCGTCATTTTGACACTATCTCTACTGAACATAAGGAAATGATGTCTTATTAATTCTAAAGCCAGCAATCATTGACGTAACATGTCTTCCCAGTGTGCCAGAAACCGGTACCATATTTATGCCATATATAATAACGATCCGAAAAAATGTTATTTGGAAATTCGTAGTATTATTCATTTATATCAGAAAAATATAACGACTATAATAAAAGTTGGATCATTTATTTTTTTTAATGTTGATTTTGTAAACAATTCAATAGTTTTTATTCGGTCGAGCTCTCTCTCGGACATTCATGGGTCTATGACGCTAACCATCACAGTCCTGCATCCAGGCCTTTGGTCATTAGGGAGGAATTATGAATCATGACATAACTGGTCATTGTAGATGGTTGCTGGACGACCAACCCGTCTTGCTCCATGGCTAGGTTTCCAGAGCAGCCGATCACTCGCGATTTCTTGTTCACACACACACACACACACACACACACACACACACACACACACACACACACACACAAACACGCACACTACAGAGTGCGATGGATGAATTATCGTCTAAATGATGCAAAATTGAAAATAACACTGACATCTCATTTTAACAGATAGACAGGGCGCGATGGATAAATTGTCGTCTAAATGACGCCAAAATGAAAATAACACTGACATCTCATTTTAACAGATATGTTTTACCAAAATGACACAAAATATGTTGAAATACTAAAAACTTTGTATCACAAAATGCATTAAATTTACAGTTTTTTTAATTGAAATTATGAGAATCCACTATAAGGAAATATTGATTATTTACAATCTCCTTTCCTGGAAAGGGATGAGCGCCGTCAGGTTAAAGAATATTGAAACAAGAAACTTTTGCGACGAATGCCAAAAATTTGTGCTGCAGTAATCAAGGATAATGGAGGATATTTTGACGAGAGCAAAATTTAATCATAAAATGATTTTTTTTCTTTTTGTCATAATAAACTTTCTAATAAAAAATCACGTCTCACTTTATTTGAACCAGGTATATTAATTCTCTCTTATTTAAAATATAATATAATACAACTACTTTTGGGGCCAATTTAAAAATTACCATGTGTGGCTTCAAACCTTTTGAACTGTAGTATATATATATATATATATATATATATATATATATATATATATATATATATATATATATATATAATGTTTTGTGTGTCTACAAAATTTGAGAAGTTTCATTGCCTTTTTTGACTGCAATGTGCACATTTTGGCAAACCTACCTATGCAATTACAATTATGCACATTTGCGCAGTTATTAATATTTTAGAAGACTGCATGTTAAATTCAATAAAGTGGAATTCGATATTTACAAAAATATAATTAAAAAACGCAGTTTGTAGAGAAAGAAACTAAAAAAAAAGCCTCGCAGAAGATTTTAAACAATTAGTAAAAAGCCGGACATGACAACTGGTAATAATATGTTTTCCGCGTGCATTTTTGGCATTGACACCGATTTGCAAAGAAATTATATGCAATTTAGTGCATCTAAGGAGTTGGTCTTTTTAATATTAATTCTTGAACAAATTCCAAAATAAATTGCATCTGCATAAATGCTAATGGTAATATTAGCCGTTTTCCTACAAGGAAACATTTTCGTCCGTCCATTGAATATTGCTGCCATATCCAGTCTGGTGCTCCTGCTATTTATTTTGAGGTTCTTGACAAAATCCAAAGAAAGATCTGTAATGTCATCTTGACTTCTCACCGACTGTCATGGCTTCCTTCTGTCTTTTCTACAAATATTTCCATGGCAACTGCCCTGACGAACATTTTTTTTTCCTTGGTTTCCTGACTACCTGAATTTAAGCGTGCTACTGGATTGGCATTTAGGTCCCACTATTTTACTGTTGAAATAGCTAAATGTAACCGCCACTTCTACTCCAACAGTTTATTTTCTCGCACTTCTCAACTGTGGAACTCTGTTACAGTTTTTTTGTGTATATGTATGTATATATATAACTAGGGAGTTAGTCCAAATGCCTTGACTCGCTTTATAGTCTACCAATATAAGGTTAATCAATCAGAAGACGCAGAACATTCTATCCGTCGTGTATAAAGGCGGCCATTTTTGTTTACCCTACCCGAATGACCAGTACCAACTTGTCAGGCGAAGATGACAGAAGGAAGTACTACGCTCTGCTACGATATCCACTGCTAACCTGAACTACGCTTTCCTACTGTCTCCGAAATATTCACTGCTAACCTCTGGATTCTATACTCGAAGACGACCGTCAAAATGTCTAACAAACTCCCCCTCCCGTTTACCTGCTTCACTGAAAGCTACAATCTTCAAAAATTTAAATGCAATGTCCATTGCCATCATCTGTCTTCTTGAATCCCATTTATCTTTTGTCCTTTCCTCAATCCTCCCTAGACTTAGTTTTTCCCACACTTTCACTCCTTGTAACCGCCTGCGTACTAGTGGCATTCCTGCCATGCTTGGAGTGAAATGATTAAAAAAAAAAACACTCATTGACTGAGCAGCCAGTATTGTTTTCGGTTGAGATGTATAAAATATGTCTCCTAAAAGAATATTTCAGGAAGATAAGTATCTCAAGTCCAGTAGCTGTTATCGCTCTTTCCAGTATTCTTGGAACTTTCTTTCTGAACTTTTTATTTGAAGTAGTGTAAAACGTCAATATCTTGATTATATCTTTATTTTTTTCTTAATGAGAATGTGCTATTCGTTTTAGTTGTTGCTGCTGTGGGTAGTCCTCAACTGATGTGGTTTTTGGCATTTGTTTCTTTGTGATTCTGTAGCGCCAGTCCACAGGGTACAAAGTATGGTGCTAATAATCTCAGTCTTCACTCACTGAAACCCATTTTTAACCATTGATCTGAAAAAGCGGTTCTATACAGCTGACAGTTTAGACATCTCTGAACGGGTCTGGTGCTATGCCTGGCATCCATATGAAAGTCTCTATCTGACAAGACTATTTAAAGACATGACTAGTTTTCCGGTTGTAGTTTTTGTTTTGCAGCAATTTGCGGTATTTGGAGAAACTACCCTTGACACAGCCTATGTTCAATTTCCTTAATTTCTGCACCAATTTTTTTATAGCTGATCCATACAAAGAGAAGGATCCAAGCGTTTGTGGACTTAATGCATGAGAAAACTCCTTGTCATTTTCTGTTTGGAACAAAAAACCAATGTGTTTGTGTGGAAAAGGCTTAAAAGATTTTTGAGACACCCGAAACCTCTTCTCGCCACTGTCAAACGGAAAAAAATGGCGTGTTTTGGACACATTTGGACACATTTTCTAAAGGCCATAACAGTGGAGAACAATGCTTAACTCAAATAACACGACTTTTTATTGTATTCTTGCTGGTCTTCCGTACATTTGAATTACAGCCGTTTTATGAACACACAAGCCGTCTGGAATTAGTTTTTTTTTTATACTGTGTGGCTTTTCTGATTGTTTAAGCTATACAACTTTATAATGCTAGAAGATAGATATACTTAATAACATCATTGACTAAACTGAACAGCATTTTCACTTATTTTATAATATTTAACAACTTTAATGTAAAAATAATTTAAGAAATAATAAATAATTGTTTTAAAATTCATGTTTCATTGAAAAAGTGTTTCTGCTTTCAGACAATATTATCCATATTCATAAAAGCAACTAAAAGCATTTGAAATTAAATAATATATTTTCTTTTATTGAGTTTTTTTAATTTACAATTCAGAGCTGATTTTCAGGTTGGGGGTGGGGTATCAGATTAAAAAATTTGCTTTCCTCAAAACCTTGTGCTTTTTAACTAATATAATCACTAAACTAACCTGTATTGAATTTCTAGAGTTTTCCTAAAATTAGTTATGAGAGTGGGGTAGGGAGTTTAATAAATATAAAAAATATTTTTTGCCATAACTTTAAAAAAAAAACATATTTCCAATAATTTCCATCATTTGTGAATAGTTTCTGAAAATTTCATTAACATCCGACAATTATTTTTATTTCTGCAAGATTTTCGAAATTAATGTTTGTTATAAAAAAAAACATACTAAAATTTTATGTTAGTAGTTCCACTGATACAAAGAGAAACAAGATTTTCTTAATCAAAAGTTAGAATGTTCTAAAAAGGAAAAATTTTAAATACTTTGTTCTTTCCTCTTAAAACAAACATTTAGACAATAAAATTTTGTTTTCATCAAGTTTGGCATCTTTTTCATCATGATAAGCTTTCTTTTTTTTTTTTTTTCTTTTTTCCTCCTTCTATTTTTAGCAATTTCATGGAGGTACCTATAAACCAGTAGTATTTTTATTATTACTATCTATATGCTATCAGGATAGTTCAGAAATCTTTGACTTTGCCTTTCAGGGTGTTGACAATCATGACTCTCTACAATTTCTTGTTCTCTGTAGCTCTTAATAAATGTTGTCCTTTTGCTATCTTTCCTAAACCTTGCTCCATCATTCATTTACTCAAGCTCTCTAGATAGGTTATGCATTGTTTTGCCCCTGTCCCTCTTGCCTTCAGTTTATCCTGTTAGTATCAAATTTTCCAAGCCCTGTTTCCTCATTATGTGCCCTAGAAATTTCGACTGTCTCTTCCTGATGTTAAGTATAAGTGTCCATTTAGTTTTCATTTTCTCTAAAACTTCAACATTGTTCACATGTCCAGTCCATAGTATTCTCAGTATCCTTCTGTAGAACCACATTTCTGATACTTCAAGTCTCTTCATTGTCCCATATTCACTGCCATATGAAAGGACTAATATTAAATAATAGTTCAGTACTCTTTTTTTCTAAGAAAATTTTAGTTCAGAAATCACCAAATTAAATAATCTTATTTAGGATTTCTCAGATATTCATTACTTTCTTAAATAATATTGAATTAATGCTTTGTATAATTATTTGCAAAACAAATGTATGAAAAAAAAAAACTCCTTTGCATCTTCTATTGGGAAACATAAAACCAATGAGTTTGTGCAGAAAAGGGTTGGCAGTTTTGTGGTCCACCAGTCACCTCTTCTCACCACTATCAAACAGAGAAAAATCGCATGGTTTGGACACATTACAAGACACAACAGCCTGTACAAGACCATCATGCAAGGCGCTGTTGAATGGTGGACCTAGGAGAGGACACCAACACAATTGGTTGTCCAATGTCAAACAATGGACAAGTATGACTATACCAGAATTGCTGATGGCTGCCATTGATAGACTGTTGTGGATGAGATTCAGTGCAGATTCTGAATTCGGGACCCCCCCCCCATTACAAAAGTCAAGAGAATGATGTGATAAATAATTAACAAAGCCTACATTTTTTTTCTATCCTCATCTATTTCTTGATTATATTTTTTTTTTTTTGTCATCAAATAAAAACTTCTGATTAGCCAACATTTTGAAAGTAACATTTTTTTACATTAATTTATTCTCAAACTGTTATCTTCATCTTGGTTATTATTGTATTCTCCAGCTCTCATCTTCAGATGTCTGTCATATTTTATTCTTGGAATTTCAAACCAAACTTATATTTGTTTCATGGTAATACATTTTACATTCCAATTCTTGTCCTTTGAAATATTTCATATTAGTTAATTGTTTTTATTTAGTTTCCTTAAATTGTAATTTCTGAATTTCATTAAAATTGAACTCGCAACCATCAGTTAAACTGTAACTCTATTATACCTACTAAGTCAGTCCCAATTAAATGCTGTAATTTTGTTTTGTTTTTTTTTCTCTCTTTTTCAAAGGCTTATGTATGGTGATCAATTGTATGTTACGTTTCCTGCTAAGAATATTTTAAGAGGCTATCCTGTGTACTGATTCTGTCAATTACCTTATTCTCTGGTGTTCTCTGTCTACAGTGGCTGAAACATTGTTTACCACAACTAAAATGAAGATAATAATGATGATTCAATGATTATTATAAGGTTTTATAATTTATTATACTGTCAAAATTATTCAGAACTGGATGAGGATTCAGTGTGGATTCTGCATTCGGATCCCCCCCCCCTACAATTACAAAAGTCAAGAGATGATGATGATGATGACGACGAGGTATTGGAAGATTTTTCGCAGAGTTAAATAAAACCATTAATTCTAATCGAGTATTTACTGCACCTCTCTCTCACTCTGTATTAGGATATGGCGATCATGGTTCTCCACAGCTTCCTTTTCTAACTTTCAGAAATACTTGCTCCTTTGTGATCCCTCTTTGTCTTTGTGGAAATTGTTCCTTCGTCGAACATATCCCTTGAGGATGTAAGCGATTATGATTCTCCACAGCTTCCTTTTTTGTGGCTTTCAACAATACTTCATCTTAGTTTTCTGGTGTCTTTCTCTTGCATTCGATATGCCCTGTATGTGGGGATCATGCTTCCCCTTTTTGTCTTTGGGATTCTCGTTCCTTCGACTATTTACTGAAGACGTAGGTAATCATGTTTCTCCACAGCTTCCTTTCTTTTATGACTTTCAGTAATACTTGTTTTAGGTTTCTGGCTACATTTTATTCACTCTCTTTTTTTACTATTTTCCACTTATACATGACCTAAGAGCCACTCAAGGTAGAGGATTATTGAATAAGATTTGTTGTAAGGACGTAAAAGGAGGAAGTAAGAATTGCATATTATGAGGATATGTATGAATTTATGAGATTTGTCGAAGTTAAGATTGTATCGATCATGCTCTCAGGAGTGATTCACGAAATACCAGTTCTAGGGGGGGGCTGTCTGAGACGAACTTCCTAATTACCAGTGGAATATGAAACGAATCAGATAATTCGATGTTGTAGTTATTTTCTAAGCGTAGCTTAGATGTGGCACAAGGCCGAAAGTATGGGGTACCTAGTGAGGATCGAACTCACTTTTCAGTAGTAACTGATCTAGCGAGACAAGCTTGCTAACCATTACACCACGCCGAGATGCCCAATAATTCGATGTTTCATAAGCGTGAGTTGCAGAAAAAATAATTCTGTCACCCACATGGTGTAACTGCTTTAGCTGTGATCGAATGCAACTAGCCTGAACATTTGCGATAGCGATAGAGAGACATTTTGTATGTAGGAAAGAAGTTGCAAGATGAAAAATAATTCATCACCCACAGGGCCTGGTAACTGCTTTTGAACACTGTCAAGAAGAAGCTCCAGTCCATATACGGCACTAATACTCCACATCTATGCTGATGTCCCAAATTATTCTTGCCTTAAGATCAAATTTGGAATTGATCTCAATAGATAGAGGAAGAGCCCGAAATGCGATTTACAGGTCGAGGTCACTAAAAATCAAGCAGGTGCGGAGATTTAAATATCTGGGAAGTGTTTTGACAGAGGACGGCAAGTGCGACGCTTAGATCCGAAGACGTATTGGAATGGCCAAAGACGCATTCCAAAAGCTAGGCAGAGTATTGCGTGACAGGAAGATTTCTTTGGTGAAAAAAGAAAAGAGTACTGAGCTGCTACGGCAAAGATGAAGAAGAGACTCAAAGAAGGTGGTATGGTTCTACAGAAGGATGCTAACGATAACATGGACCGAGCGTGTGAGCAACGGTGAGTTTTTGGAGAGGATGCAAACAAGGAGGAAGCTTATACTTAACATCAGGAAGAGGCAGATAAAATTTCTGGGACAGTTAATGAGAAAGTACGGCTTTAAGAATCTGATGACATAATGACGGAACGGGTTCTTGGGGGAGGGTAGCAGGTATACAAAAACAGTTGAAAGCTACAAGCGATAGGAGAAGTGGAGAGCCATGATCGCCTACGTCCTGAAGGGACACACACATAAAAAGAAAGAAAAAACAGACCTCTTCTCGCTGGAATTTAATAAAACATGTTTGGATGGATTATTGCTGTCTACATGCACCATATATATATATATATATATATATATATATAATATATAAAGAAAGAACAGTAAGATATATAATCCGGTGTTCTTATAGATATTTTTATTTTTACAAAATAGTGCTCAATGTAAATTTACAGCATTAATATTATAAATTAATTTATTTAAAATATGATACCATATTTTAAATAAATTAATTATAATATATATATATATATATATATATATATATATATATATATATATATATATATATATACTAGCTAGCAGCATGGCTCGGCGTTGCCCGTGCTTGATTCAAAAATCGTACGACTCATACAGCAATCGCTATCACTTGACTTTTTGCCCTTCTTTGCCTCTAAAGCAGTGCCCTTTACCGTGCTGATGTTGAATATAAAACCCGGCATGACAGAGTGGGCCAATATCTGTACTGGAAAATCTGCAACTTCTACGGGAAGGAAACTGAAAGAAACTGGTATGAACAGCACCCAGACCCGGTTACGGAGATAGGACCTGTTACAATTCTATGGGACTACACAATACACACTGACAGAACAATCAAGGCCAACCGGCCAGATATTGTTATTAAAGACCACAAACAAAAAAAGTCCCTTCTTATTGATATGGCAGTCCCTGCTGACTGCAATGTATCTTTGAAGATATTCAAAAAGTTGTCAAAATACAAGGACCTTGAAATAGAAATCTCGAAAATGTGTCATATGGAACATCAACAATCCCTGTTGTAGTTGGAGCCTTAGGACTGGTTGGAAAAGATTGCAGTAGACTAATTGAAGGGATTCCTGGAAGTCCATGCCACAAGGAGATACAAAAAATTGTTCTGACAAGTACACACTTTACGAAGGGCTTTATCTATGTAATTTTTTTTTTCAGTGGAAAGTGTCATGATGCCATTTCTAACCTAAGGTCCATGGGCGGGACCCGGAAAGAAATGTGTAAACGCCAGAAATCAAAGGAAATAATAATAATAATAATAATAATAATAATAATAATAATAGCCATCAAAGATATTCTTCTTCTACCTGATAGGAATAACTTGATAATTGCAATAGTCTGCTAGAAATGTTACAGCTTGAGAGTTGGTGTCGCAACACCCTATGTCACATCTTCTAAAAAACTTTGAAATATCTGAGGCGATCGATCTTATAATGAGTTTATTTTTTTAATCATTTCACCCCAAGAAAAGTAATAAAGCCACTAAGTCGCATGGGGTTACTGAGTGTGAAAGAATAAAACAAAACATTATGAAATACCAAGAAGAGGAATGAAGAAGATAATAGATAATGATTGACATTGCATTTAAATTTTTGTCCTCCACAAAGTTGGCTGGAAAGCAAGAAGCCGGAAGACAGTTGCACAAGCGATACGTATGAGAAAAGAAACTTTTAGCATAGAAATTACGCTTACATAAATCCAGTCAATTCCTTTCTATATCGATGAGACCTAGCTGCCGATCAAGTACTGCCCTTAAATTCATAAAATCTAGAACCAATCGAACAAAATTCATCTGAACAATTACAATGGAAGTATTTATAGAAAAAGGACGTTACCCAACTGACCCTACTCTACTGTGATTATCGACAAATTCAAAAACAAACAATGCGCATGCGCGAAATTAAAAATATGAAATAACGACAATTTACCCATCGCACTCATTACAGATATCTAAATATTTTACACCTGAAAAATACTTTGGAGATTTGTTTTGACCCTATATCTTTACAAAAATTAGGCTAAGATTTACATGACGTATCAGACTTCAGGCGTAGAACAATTGTAACCTGAAATGTCGATGAATTATGCATGAGTGCATTTTAGATATTTCGAAAAAAAAGTAACGTCGTCCTAGATAAAGACTATCCCATCTAAAAGCAGATAAGTCACGCATCTCTGACTCTGAATTAACGAAAAGATTTTTAGTTTTAGTCTTTTTCATCGTTCTATCACCAACACCGCAGCCTCCCCCACCCCAATGATAATAAATCTGCTAAAACGCAAGGGCTTCCCGAGTGTGAAAGAAATTGACAAAAAGTAAAATATTATTATGGAGAGAGGACAATAAAAGAAGAATTAAGAAGACAGAAGATAACGATGGACATTGTATTTCAATTATTCTAGGTCAAATTGAGAATATGAGAAAAAGAAAACACTATTAAGGAGAGAGGACAATAAAAGAACAAGAATTAAGAAGACAGAAGATAACGATTGACATTGCATTTCAATTTTTGAAGATTATGGTCCGGTTCCTTGTACCACGGGTGATAGTCCAAGGTAGAACCAATAAAGAAGAACTCGAATACGGATATGGTAAAACACAGATATATTACAAACAGGAATATATACAGAGAAGTAGAAAATGTTAGTACGAACAATCAGGTTTAGTAATAATTGTCTGAATGCGACTCTGTTTCGGACTGCCTCTGACTCGAATCTTGACTCGACTTGGACTACTGACTATATTCAGTCAACCCCCCCCCACACACACACTGGGGCATCATATGTCACAAGGCCGGTTTTTAACGTGGGATCTTCCAAAAATATACCCATTGAACCCGTATAAACGGGTTCAGGGCCAGTTTACCTCCTCGAAAGAGACTCCGACCTTCGGCGTAGCCTCGTTCGATTTCCTCTCCGCCCGAAGGCAGAGAGTTCACTCGAACAGCCGGTCAAGACTTGAACTACTGACAGTATTCAGGCTCCCCCCCCCACTAGGCAACATTTGACACAAGGTCGGTTATTTATTGTGGGTTTCCCGAACCCGTGGGTCTTGAACTACTGACTCCTTGCCTACTGCTGAGGCGCAGTATTTATTAAGTATGGGATAGTCCATTATTATTATCATTATGGGTACGATCTCATAACACTAACCATTGCTCCACGTCGAGGTACCAGTAGCAAATAGGCAAGCTCATCAATATACAGGTGTGACTGTGTAGTTTTTGGTACAGGTAGCGTCTACTCAAGCCTAACTTCATTTACCTGTAAGTCTAAGTTTTGGGCCACTGATAGCCTCACTCATTCCAGTTAAGTCATAATTTGGGACTAATATATTCACCTCGCGTCAGAATCAATAGCTGCGTGTTTACATGACCATAACTTGGGATAGGCTTGATTAAAATCAATGGCGTGCTCCATGAATGGTATCAGAGTTCAATGTTCAAATTCAAATAAAGGTAGGATTTCGAACGCTGATTTCTACTTTTTAAACCACCATAGTAAATCCGTCACCCATCTCCGACTTTTTTTATGTTAGAGATATCAAAAATTTTAAATCATGTTTTTATATAATCTATAAAAAAAAATGAATGCAACCATATTAGTTTCCTGTCCGTAACAATGTGCTCACCCTTCTTAACAACCGATTTTCTCACTACATAGTAATGAGAAAATCCGTTGTTATGATGACACAATGGATGTCCGACGCTAATCCGTATTACCATAACAACGGAATATTTAAAATTAATTAATTATTTTTTTTTAATTTAACAATATATTTTTAAAACATAAAATTATAAATTTATGTTTTAAGAGAATATGTACTCAGCGCCACTCGAAGAACGCAAGCGTCACACTGCCATAACATCTATTAAATATGATATTTCAACTTGTTTCTCAACTATATATCGTATACTAGTTCAAATATATCATTGAATAATTAACAGTTGTTAACTAGCCGTTATATATTACAAGTTCATCCCCGATAAAGTTTGTTCCAACCGAGTAATTGACGCAAATAAAACATAACTAAGTTTCTTATTTCGACCTATTGCAGGCTGATAACGTGAGATCATGTCGTTCATCGTCGAAGTTGGCCGTATAAATTAAAACCATCTTCCCCTGTAATTTGCTGGCTGTGTCAATTTGACAAGTGTTAAGAAAGCTGAACTTGAAGAAAACTTGGTAATTTGGAGACAACTTCAAACAAACACGACTAAATGCAAAGGTAACTGAAACGTTGCCTTTACATTCTTAAAATTTAAATAGTTTTGCTTAGTCAACCAAAAAGTGAAACAGAGACAATAAGCTAGGGAGATTATTTTACGTCCACCGTGAAGGTAAAAGCGACTGCCTTCCTGCTATAGAGAAATCACCGCACGAAATTATTTTTCTTTACTTCGATTTGAAGACGAAAATTAATAATAATAATTCATAACGATTCATCGAAAATTCCAAAAGTCATAATGGTTGAGGATGCTTCATCTAAAAGAAAAAACCCAAAATTAATAATAATGGCTGACAATGCTTTATCTATATCTATAATTTTCAAAATATGTATGGGTATGTCTGTCTGTCTGTGTGCACGATCGGATGCTGTTTATGTGTTTCGACAGTATTCATCCGATTTCGATGAATTTTTTTTGTTTGATAGATAATTCTTTAGTGCCGGTTTTGAGTGCAAATTGTTGACGACAATGGCTCTCCACTACTTCCTGTTCATTATAACTCTCAGTAGCGTTTTACTATTTACTATCTGTTTTTGGATATATATCTTTCTTAAAAGCTTTCATAAAAATAAATACTTTAAATTATTACAATAATATTATCTATATCTATAGTTCTCAAAATGTGTGTGTGTGTGTGTGTGTGTGTGTGTGATCGTCGGATGTTGTTTATGCGTTTCCACTTTTTACATCCGATTTTGATGATTTTTTTCTTTTTCTTTTTTTGATAGATAATTCTTCAGTGCGGGTTTTGAGTCCAAATTACACATTCCCCTTCTCTTGGCCAAGCATCAAATCTCACTCAAGTAAAGTTACCTTTTCCGTTGCATAAAGCCAACTACTACAATTTTAAAGCGTTGCTCTCATTGTCGTTTATAGCCGTTCCCAATTTGATTTTTTTATTTTCCTGCCAGTTTTTGCATTGCATTCACTGTAGTTATAAGTAAGCTTGCTTTTTTATTACTCAACATTTATTTTTCCAACGTTTCCTAAAGTTATTCGAGCTTAGGGATCCCTGTAGTTTTACAGCGTTCTCTTCTGGTATTTGCCCGTGCATTCCATTTGACAATTCATACTTGCCTAAGACATGCCACCAAAGAACTTGCCTAGATCGCAAAACCGCTGCCGCAAGGTACGCCATGCGAATAAGAGATAACGAATCGTCTTTAGACCGTTCAGTTTGCCTGTCTCAAGATGCCTCTCAGAATATTTCAATCAGAGCCACTCAGTCCGAAGATCAACGTAGTCATCAGCTTTCCAGAAGAGCAAACCTGAACTCTTCTGCGCGCGAGGCTGAAAATGATGATCAAAGGACTCAACGGATGAGGTGAAACGCCTCTTTAACTGCTGCTGTGCGTGAGGCTGAAACAAGACTGAGAACGTAAAAAACGGCCCCTTTTCAGGGCCACCCTCCACTCAAATTGTTAACCCCCATTTGGGGATGTGTCAGTTGCACCCAATTATTGTTACTAGTTTTGATTTTCGGTTATACTGCTAGTTAAATAAAAACTGCAGATGAAATTAAAAACCAATCAAAAATTAATAATAATGCTTCATCTAATAAAACCAGATGAAAGTAAATATTCGTCACAAATTGATAATCATGGCTAACAAATCTTGACAAATTGAAGATGAACGTAAACACTAGTCAATAATTAATAATTGTCCAATTGATCTCAATTGTTCTCTTCATTTATATCTGGATTATCGAAATTTGGAAGCTCCAGGTCCGGATAATCGAAAAAGTAATGTAGTAGAAAAAGATAAAAATATAAACTAAATAAATATTGTCTCAGGAAAGGTCATCGGATAGATTAAATTTGATTAACGTTCCATTGGGTCATCAGAGCTCAATCGGCTCGCATGGCTGGTGCATTCAACCATGCTTCCCTGGGGGCAAACATAGGTCATGAATTCCAATGTCAACGATAACCTAAACCTTATTCTTGTTAGGTTCTGCCTCACTACAGTCATGAATCGACGACTTGCAATAAAAAGCTACGAAACAAGTTAAAGTTTTTCCCCATAAGCATTACTAATAAAAGCTGAGTCTAATATGGCACAAAACTAAATATGGAGATAGGAAGATTGTTTTCGTCTGTCAAGAGGGAAGGCCTGAAAAAATAAGCGTTCAGAATCCTAGTCTTTTAATTAAGCCCGAAATCCAATTACCAGCGCTAATTGTATATATGAGGCAACATCAGCCATGAAACTTCACCCTCCACGCGTTTTTATGCTTGAGATTCGAAATGAGAATAGTACATCAAAAAATGTGTACATGACATAAGCTGTGTAGTGTTGTGAAAAACGAAAATAATTTTGATACACTCTAATATATATAATTAATATAGTGGTGCTGTAGATAATCTTCAAATGTGTACATGAAATAAACTTTGGAGTAAAGGGCTCTGAAAATGACTATTTTTGATACACTAATATACATTAATAATAAAATGGTGTTGCAGATAATCTTTAAATGTGTACATGAAATAACCTTTGAACTTAAGGATTGTAAAAAACGAAAATAATTTTGATACACATTTGGACCTCTCGCAAAAATGGATTCGGGTCACTCACTTTCGACCGATGGTTATCAGTAAGTAAAGTCAACTTCAAAGTACAGAGAAAGAGGCTCGGACAGAGAGAAAGTCACGCAATGAAGATAAATTACTTTTTTAGACGAAGATGACAAGACAAAAGAAAGTTGTTATCTATAAAACTGACCATCCTGCGAAAATGCACAGGGAGAGAGAGAGAGAGAGAGAGAGAGAGAGAGAGAGAGAGAGAGAGAGCGACGAAGTGGGCCTTGGTGAACGGATAGGGAAAACAGCCGTTAGACTGTTCAACTCTCCCACCATCTATGTCTCATCTCAACTTCGATCGCTTATATGTAGGTAACAACCCAAGAATAAAATCTGGCAAACTCTTCTTCTTCTTCTTCTTCTTCTTCTTCTTCTTCTTCTTCTTCTTCTTCTTCGCCCTCTTTTTCTTCTTCTTCATCTTCTTCTTCTTCTATACGCCATTTCCCTTCAGGACGTAGGCGATCATATCTCTCCACAACTTCTTATGCTTTTAGCAATTTTGTCTATCACTCCTAGTCTATGTTCCTCTGTCCCTCTTTCAATATATCCTGTGAGTGTTAAATTCTCCAAGCCTCATTTCTTCCTTATGAGTCCAAGAAATTTACAGTGTCTCTTTCTGATTCTAAGTTCTTTTAGTTTCTATCTTTCTTAATGCTTTCACGTTGCTCACATGTTCATCCATGATATTCTCAGCATCCTTCTGTAGAACCATATTTCTGTAGCCTTGGGTGTCTTCTTCATCTGTGAAGAGACTGTCCAACATTCACTACCATACAGGAGAATTGACGTTACATAAAGAAGTTCGACACTCTTTTCTTTGTTTCTAACGAAATTTTCCTGTTTCTTAATACTTTGCTTAGATTTTGCAGTTCGTTATTCCAATGAGCGTTCGAATTTCGGCGTCACGTTTTCTATCCTCTGTTAAAATTTCAAAATTTGTGCCCACTGTAAAATCAAGTGAATATTGTTTCTCACGCCGGATTCATTTATACTTGTCAAGAAAAACGCAACTTTATTCTTGACTTCCGTTCGTAAAATAAGCCTATTTGACCCCAGCTAGTATCCGGTCGTTATCGCAAGTGAAATAATTGCATTCTCCCATTCAGACATCCTCAATTCCAGACAAATTAATGGATATTTAAATTTTAAAAAATATTGTCTCATTCTCTTGTTTCATAGGACGAAATATCACAGACATCATATCAGTCTTTCTTTACTTTGTCCAGACTTGTTAAATCTATTTTAACTCCAGTCCAATGCAACAATACAAATAGCTGAAACGTAAATTAACATGTGCTCCATAAAATTCATACTAGAATTACCCCCCACCCAATAAAAAGCTAGAAACACACTTAAGGTAAACATTCTCGTTTCCAAGATTGCAATTCTGGATGAAGGTGTGAGGTTAAGTACTTCTGAATTCAGTGGCTGTAAATTAAAATATGCACCATAAAAGAAAATAATTATTCTTTTCTTTCATACTAGAATTCCCCAGTAAAAGGCTTGAGAGCCACTCCAGATAAAGTGTGAGGGGTGATTAAAAGATAAGACGATGACTTGAATAGTCATTAGTTAGCGTAATTCCCCAATCTATAATAAGCATTTTTTCTTTCTAAAAAATAATAAGAAAAATTAGGAGTGCGTATTATACACAGCTACAAAAAATATATTTAAAAGATTGCCGTTTCATAAGTCGATTTCAATTGCAAAATGACTACTCACCACAAATATACGACAATTTGACATGAATATTCGGCGATTGCGACCCCACAAGGATGTCAAATACAATCGTAAGTACCTAACAATACTTACAAATATAAAATAAAATAAGAATTATCCTAAAACTAAATTAGAATATTATTATTCTAGGTTTAAAAGTTTAATTTTTAATAAGAGTAGGAAGCGCTGTCCGTAATGAAATTAGAGAGGTACTAATTATAGGGTTTGATTACCAAACAAGGGGTGCGTATTATGCGTGAGTAGAAGCATTTTCCCATACCTTCAGCACAATTTTAGGTGTACGTATTATGGATGAAGGCGGATTATACATGAGGAATTACGGTAATATTTCATTCTCTCCAATATTTCTTCAGTTACCCTGTGCTTTACGTATGATCTATATGAACCATGAACGTATCTTGGTTTGCCTATTTTTTTTTTTTTATTTCCATACATTTTCGGCAATTTTGTACAAATTTTTCGATATCAGGCGAATACCCAAGGTACCACGCTTCGAAGATTAATCGTCTCTGTGTTACTGTTGTTCCAAAAGTAGAGACATTTTATTGCGTTCTTCTGAATCTCTCTAAATTCTAGAAGTGACTTTAGGTAACTCCTTTCTGAGGTTAAAAATAATCTCTCAATGTTTATGGTCAGATTTCAACAGAAACTTCCTGCCTAATAAAAAAGTGGTGAGCTTTATCTGTGCTTCATACGATAGCTCATGCTTCTTTTTAAATGTTTGAATAGTTAACCTTGGCTGACGATAATCTTCGAGAAAGGTACCTTATAGGATGACCTTCTTCAAACAAAATCGCAGATACTGCACGCTCACTTGCATCTGTGGGTAAAGTCACTTCCTTTTTAAGGTCAAACAGTTTTTATAACGTGTCTCTCTGTCTTTAAATTTCCAAATACTATATTCTTTCTTTGAGTCTATTTAAATCCTGTGTTCTTTTTACGTAACTCTGCAAAGTGTTCTATTAATTCAGGATATTTTGGCAAATATCTGCTATAAAAATTGGTTCTCTAAAAATGATTCCACTATTGTATTGGCAAGGAAAGTTAGCTCCCTGAGCTGCGCCAGGAAATTTTTCTCGTCGGAGTCGATCCTTCAAATTCCACCTTTTCACTGGCGAAATTGTTAAATGTAGCCGTTTTTTCTACCATAATAGCTTCATGTCTCGCACGTCTCGCCTGTGGAACTCCCTCACCTTTTCTTGTTTCCATGATAGCTATATAATCTCCAACTATTCAAATGTAATATCAATCGACGTCTCCAGATGCCCTGATCTATCCCCTATCCTTCTCTTCATCCTTTCCTCTATCACCCCTATTTGCTCTTGCTCCAACTCCCTGTAACCCCTTGCGTGCTAGTGGTTTCCCGCCTTGCTTGGGGTGGAATGCTTTAAAAAAAAAAAACTTCCAAATCAAACTTATCAAATGGAGTCTGGTGAAATTCCGTGTTTAGAAATCTGAAATCCCAGATATGCTATTGTGTCGCAATTTAATACCCATTTATCCTTCTTTACGATCATCCTACCATTTTTTCAATTTGATTAGAACATAATCCGTTTTTTTTGTTTTAAACCTTCTTTACTGGAAACACCGATGCATATATCATCTTGATAAATGATCATATTCTTAACATCACTAGTTAATACATTTTCAATTGTTTTCTGAAAAATAGCACTTGTTGTTTTCATTCCATAAGGCAGGCATGGGAAACTCAGGGCATATGGAGGTCCGCATCAGCCATATCTGCAGCCTCGAGAGTCACACCTGCTTACAGTCTTACATTAATCACAGCTAGTGGTAACTAAACTTTAAATACAAAATACTTACAATACAAGGTAATACAATTTAATCATTTTTATGTTGTCTTGATGAGTGACATTGCTTTAGACAAACTATTCTCGATATATCCGGTTGCAATGTCTGTCTAGATCCCACTTTGATAAAAAATGACAAATATTCATCAGTTAATCTGGTTCTGTGAGACGTTTTGTGACCTTCATAAATAAAAAAATAATTGTTCACAGACATATGTGGAGCCAAACATCACCATAATCTTTGTGTCAAACTGTCTGAAGTACTTAAATATCTGAGGAAGGTATAACAAAAACTGGGTACCCCTATTTTTAGGTACTTTCTTCAGTCTGCATTTCCAGTATTTCCATCTGTAGACGTTCCTCTGCTGGAGAAACATCAAAAGTGAATGGTGCTGAGAATAATGCAAACTGATCTTCACAAGATGAAAAATCACAAAACCTTTGCTGAAATTCCTTTGCTGAAATTCCAGTCGTTGTATTAACTTAACCTTGAATTCCTTCACTTTTGATACACGCACATCTCCTTCCTTAAGATCGATGGTTTCTTTCATAATGCCTTTTTTACATTATATTCTTTTGACATCGCAATGCAGTGGTTGCAAGTCAAACAGATTCTTTCCATTAACAGTGAGACCAAAGTATTGTGATTCCGACATTTTTTGAAAGACACGTCTTTCTTCAGATAATTTTCTCTTTTTACAAGATAAAGTAGAATTCAAAATTTTTAAGGTAAAATATTACAAAATTACGAACGTTTTCACTTTACATTTGTTCTTATTTAGTTGTCAAGGATGATCAAATGATTTTGTTTTTTTAGCGTTTCACCCCAATCAAGGCGGAAAGCCACTAGGACGCAAGTGGTTACAGAAAGATTGGAGCAAGATCAGATAGGAGTGATAGAAGAAAGGATGAGGAGAAGAGTAGTGGATAGATCAAGGCAACTGGAGATCCAGAGGCCAGTGAGAGAGAGAGAGAGAGAGAGAGAGAGTACCGGAAACCCCTTCCTAAACAAGAAACAAGGCGTAAGCCTCTACTCATGTCCAAGAGAAGGGGGAGGAGTGTGGACCGGGCGGTAGGAAAGCCTACCTACTCCTATTACATATAACACATACAACAACAACAAAAACAGAGGTAACGATGAGAGGGGGAGGTCATTTGCAAAGAGTCCTGGCTGACACTTCCATTTACCCTTTCGCAACATTAAGTTTTAACTTAGTATAAGTTACATTGTCTATTCTAAAAAGAAATTGAAGAAAATAAGGTTATCCGGATTTATTGCCATGTCATAATAAATGCCCCAACATACGTGGCAGCGAGTGTTTGTCCGCTTTCTTCCTCATGATAACAAGTGAATGTACAGTTTACCTTAAGTCCAAGCATCGACCTGGTGGGCGGGGGGTCAACAGCCAATCCACCGCCCTCACCAAATAGTGGGCCTGGGAGGCATGCTTTCAATAAAAATGAAGAACAACAGGAGAAAGAATAGTGGCGAAACAATTCCAAGTTCAGATAATTTATCAAGCAAGAATCGTCGGCCACTAAATCATGAGAATACTGACGAGACACTTTCGCATCTAGCCAAAGACAAATTTTCCCTTTTTTCTGATTCTTCTTTCGAAACGGGACCATCAAATAGGTTAGAATGATTCGGACAAAATGTGTTACTATGGGCAAAACACACTGACGAGTAGGGGGAGAAAAAAGAAAAAAAATACAATAAAATAAAATTTAAAGATTAAAAAAAAGAAAAATAAAGAATTAAAGAAAATCAAAAAAAGATTAAAATAAGCTTTCGGTAGAGCGAAATTATACTCACACAAAGCAGCAAGTGTTTGTCCGCTTTCTTCCTCATGATAACAAGTGACACAAAAAAACCATTGGGACAGAATAAACAATCTAATCATACCAATTCAAAAAATCTCACTGTTTTTAATAATTTGCATTACCAATATAGACAAAATTCTTGATGTAGCATGGTTGTAAAAACCTTTGTGAGGGCCACCAAGATATATGTAAAGGGCTGCATGTGGCCCTCGGGACACCAGTTTCACACACCTGCCATAAGGCATACGATTCCATCTGAGTAACACTCGCAGTGAGTTAATCATAATAACTTAAGTTAAATAAGTTTTTTTTTTTTTTATCAATTCGTACCTGGTAAGATTTGGGGTTGTAGCGGTATTAATGGCCTAAATCAACCCGTACATTTTTTTACTTTACAAATAGGTAAGCAATCGAAAAACAAACAAGAGAAACAACACGATAAACTTTTTTTTTATAACAAGAACAATATTCATATTTATATTTAAGTATGTAACGATGATCAAGCATAGAGATTACTTCCCTTTGACTGGAATTAAAGTCTTTACTAAAGAAATATTTTTTATCTGATAAAAACTCGAATAAACTTGCCGCTCAAATTGTTAACAGTGTTAAAGTTGACAAAATTCTGTAACGCTGAAAATATGTTGATAAACATTTTACTTCAGAAGAGTTGAAGGAATGAATATTTCCGTAATGTTTAATTAGTTTCCCATGCTTGTAGTTGAATATTTGTAATGTTTGTAATGACACTTGTAACGTTTGCAATTAACTTTCGTACGTACGTGTATGTGTACGTGTGTGAATATGTTTTCGTAGCGCCCGCACGTAAAGGGTCAAAACGCAATTTCTTAAACAGCTACAGTTTAGTAAGCGAGAGAAATCAAAAAGAGGGGAAGAACGAACTTGTGTCTGGTATCTATAATCAGCGTAATCACGTGATCGGCTCCAAGAAGACATAGACAGAATTCGGCGCAAATGTTTTTTCGTCAGGTAAGGAATTAGGTCGATGTTATTCGGATGTAGTTGAGAACATGATTTAAATATTAACTGACGAATGGGAGGTGTAGAAAAATATCATGGCTCTGTGATCCACTTTTTGCACAGATTTGAACAAAAATTGACATCGAAAGGAAAGTGGTAGCTTGATGCTATAAGGTCACTCTTTGCAAAATATTTCGTACTTTCCAACATCGTCTCCCCGAGAGCCGCGTCGTTGGGAAAAAAGACTTCAGAGAGGAATATTTAAACATAATATCTTTTCTAACCATTATTTATACAACATAGCTAGCTAACGAGATAGATAGATAGATAGATAGATAGATAGATAGATAGATAGATAGATAGATAGATGTGAACTGACTGCCTTAGAAAGAAAGAAAGAAAGAAAGAAAGAAATAGACTAAGTAGATAGATATGAATAGACTGAACAGATAGATAGATAGATAGATAGATAGATAGATAGATAGATAGATAGATAGATAATGAACAGACCTGGCTAGATAGATAGATAGATAGAGATAGATAGATAGATAGATAGATAGATAGATAGATAGATATGAATAGGCTGAAGAGATAGATAGATAGATAGATAGATAGATAGATAGATAGATAGATAGATAGATATGAATAGACTGAACAGCTAGATAGATAGATAGATAGATAGATAGATAGATAGATAGATAGATAGATATGAACAGACTGAGATAGATAGATAGATAGATAGATGGATGGATATAAACAGACTGATAGATAGATAGATAGATAGATAGATAGATGTGAACTGCCTTAGATAGATAGAAAGAAAGAAAGAAAGAATAGACTACGTAGATAGATATGAATAGACCGAACAGATAGATAGATAGATAGATAGATAGATAGATAGATATGAATAGACTGAACAGCTAGATAGATAGATAGATAGATAGATAGATAGATAGATAGATATGAACAGACTGAGATAGATAGACAGACAGATAGATAGATATAAACAGACTGAGATAGATAGATAGATAGATAGATAGATAGATGTGAACTGCCTTAGATAGATAGAAAGAAAGAAAGAAAGAATAGACTACGTAGATAGATATGAATAGACCGAACAGATAGATAGATAGATAGATAGATAGATAGATAGATAGATAGATAGATATGAATAGACTGAACAGATAGATAGATACATAATCTTTTTTAAAGCCTACTCCTCTATAAAGAACGTATGACCTTATTAACCTCATGACACGGCAGAAACAAGGTCATCAACAGAAAATTCCTGCCTGGTGACCTGATCTTTTAAAGAAACGAAAGAAGTCTATATAAAGATTCGGACAAGGGTTAGTGGTGAAAAGTTGAAATTTGCATAATTTTTCTTGTTTGTTGTCTTTCCCTCCTTCTGTTTTTATCAGCGACTCTCCCTTGCCCCAGAAATAGAGAGAAAAAGAGAGAAAAAAAAAACCTGATATAAAGATCTTTCCCTGAAAACAAGTCGTCATATTTGATTGTACAGTTCAACGAAAAAGTAGTTGAATCCAAATTAATATCCAAAATGGCAAAGTACACACTTCATTATTTCCCGCTCATGGGCCGAGCTGAACTTTGCAGGATTCTCTTTGCGGCTCACGGACAAGAATTTATCAACCATAAAATTGAATACTCAGAATGGCCAAACCATAAACCAAGTAAGTGAGACTGCCATCATCTTGAACATTCTATCTTCATCTTAAACAATTCTGTCCTCCCCTATCTTTCTGAAACATTAATATGTTGATGTATTTCCTAACTAAAACTTAGTTTAACACAGTACCAAACAGAAGAGACACAGTGGGATGTGCGGGTGGTGTCATAGATAGCAGGTAGAAATGCAAAATCGGAGTACCGTGTTCAAATTCCCGTCGAGTTACGTTCACTTAAGCGCAAAAACCCTTTGGAAAGGAATGAATCCATCCCTTCGCTCCCCCAACAATGGGCTAAATAGTAGAATTGTATCTGTAAAAATACATTGTTATCCCCCAAAAAATTATTAATGCAATATTCACTAACGAAAACAATTATTCTTACAATCCCAAAAGTATCTTATTGGTTTTTAAGAAAAACAGGGCCTGTCGTTAAGAAATGTATACTATTTATGTCAGTTCTGGTCATCCATACTAGCTGTTAGAAGTTGCGGTTCAGTCGTTCCGGTCGTGTCGACAGTTGAAAGTTGATGTGCAGACGTTGCATACATGCTGGTCGAAGATATTCAGTCACCCCACCACCACCACCACGAGGGCGTCATGTGGCACAAGGCCTTTTTAACGTGGGATCTCCGAGCCCGTGGGATCTCCGAGCCCGTGGGCTCGGCAAACTCTATGCCCATTGAACCCGTATAAACGGGTTTCAGGGTCGCTTTACCTCCCCGAAAGAGAATCCGCCCTTCGGCGTAGCCTCGTTCGGGTTCCTCCCCGCCCGAAGGCAGAGAGTTCAACCGATCAGCCGGTCGACTGACTGACCGAACCCTGCTGGTCGAAATTGGTGTTGAAACCTCCCCGTAGTTATTATAACAGATAGCATACGGGAAAGGTTATTGAAGTCGAAGCTAAGAGAAGTTGATCGATGCTGGTCGTTACAGATGATCGCTGCTGTTTGTCGTAGATGTCGCAGTCACAGGTTTTGCAAAATACTGAAAATCTTAACGAATAATAAATTGAGATTTGCTAAAAAAACGAACGTCTAAAAATGCTTAAGAGGTTGTCGGAGTTAACTCCTCCTTTAGTTCGTTAACCCTTTCACCAGGAGTCTCTCTTCCCTGGCTATAAATAGCCACTGACCCTTCGTCTCTTTCTCTTTTTCCCCTCAGGCGACACCTTGAGGTAAAATCTCTCTTTTTCCTCAGGCTACCAGCCTTACCACCTCAAAAATGTGGACGCTCACTAGAGATAGCGTTTCCCCAAAATGCTGGGAACACGCTAAGCACAATACACACACACACAAACGCACATATATAATATTCACACACACTTTGTCCTTTTGTAACTGTTTCTATGTAACCTGTTATTAATATATATATTTGTATACATATATTATCGGTCTTGTGTTTTGTTTGTTTTCTTTGCATTCTTTGGACTTAATTAAAAGTCCAACTTTCTCATGTAGTTGGGCCGGCGAGCAGGAAAATCTGACCCCACATGTTTCTTCTACTTCTACTCAACAACATTAAAGACACGGTCCATTACAAGGTGTATTACGACTCGGTTTGTAACACAAAAGGAACTAAAAATGTAATTAGGCCAATTCTAAAACGAAATGAGACTAAATTACACAGCGTGTAGGGAACATGATCAAAAATCTCAAGGTCGAAGTCTCCTGTTTTGAAAGTGGCCAAAGGCGGACGCGACAACAGGATGAAAAAGGAACCAAAATTAATAAAATCAAAGTTTTATTGCAAAAATATTTATGTAATTAAGAGGAAAGACCAAATTATTTTTTAATTATTTTTTTCAATTTTTTAATTCTTTTTCGCACTTTCGAAATTTTAGTTAAATATCTTCTTTTTTTTTTTAGGTCAGCAGTGACGTAATATTTAGAATTTGTTTTTTTTTCGCGCTTTTTTTTTCAGTTGAAAAACATTCATTTGGAAATTCTCGCAAAAATCAAATAATTGTTGGATTTTAATACAACGTTTAGAACTTATCCACAAATGAATGCATTTATTTTTTTAAATATTATTCTTAGAAAATCTTAGTAAAAATATTTTCTTTACATCTGTTAACTCCCTCTCCTTAATTAATTTCATAAAATTTCCTAGAATTTAAAAACGCGAGAAAACGGTTTTATATTAGTTAAAAGCAAGACACCTTGGTGAATGTAAATCATCAAATTTTGTTTCCCTAATTTACACCCACTTTTCTCAAATTTTGTTTCCCTAATTTACACCCACTTTTCTAAAATCGGCACCAAATTTTAAAATAAAAACTACAATAAAACTAAGTAATTATTTAATTAGATAAGCGTTGAATTGCTTCTATAAACAATATAAATTAAGGGTATTATAGTCTGAAGAAAAAAAAATTGCGATATATAATGAATTTTTACAAGAATTATTTGCATTTTTCTTTTTTTTAATTATAATAATTTATAAAGCTTCAAAAATGTTTTATAAATTGTTTTAAACTCCACAATGAAACGGTTATTGAATTATTAAGTGAAGATTTATATTTACTAAGCGAAAATTGAAAAATTTAATACAATTAATCACACCAAAGATTTTTACAATAATCAAAAATAATTTTTTGTTTAAATTTTCTTTTTTTTTCTGGGTATGGTGTTTCAAAAGTAACATTATGTTCAAAAGGTTACGTGTATCAAGGGTTGTCTCCCCTCCACCCATTAGGAAAAAAAACCCTTCATATAAATGTTTTTCGGCTATGGACAATTCTTTCATTTCACTTTAATTGGGTTAAAATAATAAAAGTTTAAAAAATTATGTAATTAATAAAATTTAATATGAATATTTAATAATAAAGTAGCTGTCATGATAACAATTAATAATAAAAAATAAAATGAAAAATATATTCAAAAATATAAATTAATAATAATTAAATTACAATAACATTTCATAAATTATTAAGTTATCTCTATCGTGTTATTTCATCTGTTATTAAATTTTAAATTTAAGAAAATTTAATAGTATTTTAAAATTTTTATTTTTTCATAAAGCATCTTTGAAAGGTAAATAAAAGTCAATAAATTATTAGATAATCGCAGAAAATATGTACATTTGTAAAAATTACTAGGTAATTAAAAACCAAAATAATTCGTTCACTTAGATTTTGTAAATTTATGTCAATTCTGGTCATTCATACTAGCTGCCATCGCTTCGTAAATTTTCAATATGTCAATAAAGATCAAAGAAATACAGGACCCGTCGTTAAGAAATGTTACTTTTTTAGGTTATAAGTAATGTTTATTTCAACTAAAATTAATTTAAATTTAATTTTGTTTTTAATTTTACTGAAGTAATGTGTCAGAAATATATATATATATATATATATATATACACCTAGTGAGCCAGACAAACCTACCTAGGTTTCACCTAAACGGATCGTCAGGGAAAGTCTGCTCTACGGTTGTATTGAGCTCTTTTGTTAGTTAGTTATTACTCGTATCGGGTTTTTTTCTTTGGGCTTCAGACCTGCATCTGTGCGATTTTTTTGTCAGCAGAAGTTCATGTTTGTAGCTCTTTCTTTTTTTAAAACCTTTTTTTCCCTCGAGATTGATTTGATTAGCAAATCAAAAATTCGAGGGTTTTTCGAAACGAGTCTAGTTATCTATATTTATATATATATATATATATATTGGAAGAGTTTTAAAATCGATAAATTTATGGCGAAAAAGTGGAGGTACCTAGTTTGGACATATCTTCGTTAACAAAATATCTAAAAAAATCAATAAAATATTAGACTTTTGAAAGTATTTAGTTTTTAAGAATTACTTTATAGTTAAATAAGCTGGTTCACTTAAAATTCGAAAATACTGTAACTTCTGCCCTTACGTCCGATAAATTGCCCTGACGTTAGTTGATATACTGACGTAAATGTCACTTCACCACTCCAAAACCAATCATCAATATTACATATGCTTCTTTTATTTTCAATTAAATTTCTTCTGCAAAAAAGTTAAGTAATGTTTGTTTCAAATTACATTAAGTATACTTTACATTTTCTAATTTTCCTAAACTAACTTTTGAACAAAATATTATTGAATTTTACAAGATTTTTAAATGAAGAATTTCACTTTTGTTTACAAAGTTGTCAAAAATGGCTGACTTGATTATGCAAATTTTGTTGACTCAAAAAAAAAACAAGATATTTAACTAAAATTTCGGACGTGCTAGACAAGATTTAATTTTTTTTAAATATTCAAAAAATACTTTGTTCTTTCAAAATTGCTTAAGTTTGAGGCCTTTTTTCATTAGGGTATGTTCTTTTTTAACGAAGTATTGAAGTTCATCAAACCTTCAATAAGCATTTCTCTTTTGATCTAATGTGTTTCTATGTTAATAAGTTTAGAAAGCTTTCAATAGAGTATACACTTCAGATAAAATATGCTTTTATCTTAATAAGTGCATGAAAACTTCTATAAAAACTATTCTTTACATACAATGTGTTTTTCTATTAACGAGAAAGACACGGTTTTCCTATTTTAACGAATCTTAATTCTCATGTTAATGATTAAGTAAGTTCATGGCAAGTTTTACGACGATAAATATCCGTAGAAATTCCCTTATCGCGTCGTTAAATATATGAGCTTAACAACTGTAACAAAATATTGCAATAATAATCTTACTTATTATGAAACGCAGATTGTTTGTGTGTGCGTTTATATATTGGATCGGATTTCCTACATTTTTCAACCGATTTCAACAAAACTTAACAGGACTACGTAAAATTACCTTGTGGTGGTTCTGACAGGGCCAAAAATTGGAAAAACACAATTGTTTTTCCACGAAATCAATTTGAAAACACGATTAAGAGGCATTAATGAAAGGGGGACAACTCATATCAAGTTATACTTATTATAAAACCCAGATTGGTTGTGTGTGTGTGTGTGTGTGTGTGTGTGTGTGTGTGTGTGTGTGTGTGTGTGTTCGTTTTATATGGGATCGGATTTCCTACATTTTTCAACCGATTTCAACAAAACTTCACTTTTTTGGCAGGTAGTGTTTCTTATTGTCTTGCACACTTTTTTTTCTTTATTTTTACATTCAGAATGCTTTAAAAATTCCATTTACAAGACAATTGTTTATAATAAAATTCTATTCAATCAGTAGACTCATAACGATTGAAAACAATGGTTTTGTTTGAGTTTGGGTTTGACCAATTCGTAAAAGAAAAAAAAAACTAATTAAGACATGCGTTTCTGTTAACCTTAAACAATAATCTTTGTCAATTTTATTTTTCAGTCTTTATGATGGTCGATACTTGATCTATCTCTTACTGTTACATCCCCGGGCAACACACACACACAAACAAACAACCTGGGTTTTATAATAAGTATGACTCGATATGAGTTGTCCCCCTTTCATTCTCGCGAGTCCTCTTAATCGTGTTTTCAAATTGATTTCGTGCAAAAACAATTGTGTTTTTCCAATTTTTGGGCCCTGTCAGAACCACCACAAAAGGTAATTTAATGTAGTCCTGTTAAGTTTTGTTGAAATCAGTTTGAAAATGTAGGAAATCCGATCCAATATAAACGTACAGACACACACACACACACACACACACACACACACACACACACACACACACACACAATCTGCGTTTTATAATAAGTAAGATTATATTCTGGATTATATTCTGGATTATATCATTCCTAATATATATCTGTATCTCTGAGATGTGGATTATGATTTATTTACATTATTCGGACTGTTATGCTCATCTTCATTGCCATATTCACAACGTTTCGGCCGTTGTATGCTTCCGCCTTCTTCATGTAATTGGAATTTTGAACCCTTTTATTTCGTCCACCGAGGTAAATATCTCAGTTATTTATTTATTTATTTTTTTGTTCACCACTGCTCACAGTTTTGGGGTCTAGTTACTAGATCTAACCAGCCCCTTTATCCCCTCGGCCATGATGTCCTTGAAAAGGAAATCTGTTTATGAATTTCCGGGACTTATAAACCTAATGTCCCAGCACACATTTTTTTTACCGGTGCTCATATTGCAATTTTTCTGTTATTATTATGATTGCATGTTTTTTTTAACAGAGCTTATATTGCAATTTTGTGTTGTTATTCATTGCTTTTCTCTAGCACTCCTTATTACTGGTTCCCATATTGTATTCATTTCTATGTTTGGTCAGCTCAGGAGATTTTTGGGCTTAGCATATGTGCTGATTCCGCAAGTTTTTGTATTTTCCAGTGGTGTTCTCTGTTTATATTTCAACCTCATCCCACAGGAGGCAGTTATTGAGTTCATTTAAATTCTGTATTCTTTTTACGTAACTCGGCAAAGTGTTCTATTAATTCGGGTATATTTTGGCAAATATCTGCTATAAAAATTGGATAACACTAAAAACGATTCCACTTTTGTATTTGTAGATGTAAACACTTCCGATATTTTCTTTACCAAATGTGTGTCTGGTGAAATTCCGTGTTTAGAAATCTGGAATCCCAGATATGCTATTGTGTCGCAATTTAATACCCATTTATCCTTCTTTACGATCATCCTACCATTTTTTCAATTTGATTAGAACATAATCCGTTTTTTTTTGTTTTAAACCTTCTTTACTGGAAACACCGATGCATATATCATCTTGATAAATGATCATATTCTTAACATCACCAATTAATACATTTTAAATTGTTTTCTGAAAAAATAGCACTTGTTCTTTTCACCCCATATGCTTACACTGCCTTCTGCTTTATAAAAGTTTAAAGTAATTTAAAACACAGAAAGATTTTTATATATAAACAATTTAAAAAATTAAGTCCGGATATTAACGTTATTCACTACTTTTTAATTGACTTCTAAATCTCTTTTTAAGAAAGCTATTTTAATGAGCTGAGTTTTGAAAAGATTATTGAGATAAAGTTTGCCACAAAAACTATTGCTATATCAAAACAGAAAGCATATTTTGAGGTTATCAAAATCATAACTGTTTAAGAAACCAAAAACGAGCAACACCGTCTATAAACACGTGTATTTTACGGAGGCGGAATGCAATTTATTGACACCGGAAGTGCCGCAAAATACATGCAAACAAAATAATGTTATCGAGCACTTTTTCTTTTCTTAAATATCTGCGATACTCACACGTCCTTAGCCACGAAAGATAATGCCAAAGATCCACAGAAACCACAGATAGTTTGAATGCTATAAAAGCGCACTATTTTCTTATACAATCATACAAGTTTAATTCATAAATAAGGCCCAATTAATAATAAAACGGAATAATTAAAACAGTTGTTAATCGTAGTAACTTCTTTAAATTTGTTGTCAATTTGTATCTGGTAAGATGATTTGGGGTGAATAGCAGTTTCGATGTTAGGAATTGGAAACAAATCGAGGCATATGTTGTGGTTTACTCCTATTTTGTAATCCCCACATATTCTTAAATCGCCATCCAGTTTTCGTAAAACACCAAGGGGTTACAATATTAAAATAATTTTGTTTAAATCAATTGAGGTTCAGTTATTACCGCCAGCTGGAACAAGCTATAAAACTCCTTGATCCACCATTGTTTTTAGTTTAGCAGCTACTAAACTTAGAATATAAATGCGAAGTCTATGAAAATCAAAGTAAGAGGGATAACGGTATTCTGTTGATTAATTGTTCACTTCGTACCATTTTAACATTCCTGTTTCAGTTCTTTCAGATTTGATACTTGATTAATGTGAATGTAGTAACTTTTAAGACATCTATTTCCAAGGGTCCATGACAGTTTTTGGATTCCTCTATCGTAATGGGAATAATGCCGAAGCGGTTGTTAGTCTCAAAAATGACTTTAAAACAACCTAACGTTTTGATGGAAGAGCCATCGAACTTAGTTTCAAATAACTTTTCTGTAATTTGGGGTTTGCCCATTCGTTCACAGTAATTTATTGGGATTCGGGTGACATCGTTAACAGTATCTACTTGCAAAGAAAATCTATACCATTTAATTTTATCACTGGAATTTTTCTCTATAGTCCTTTGTATCTCGTATAAAAATCTTTATTTTTCTGAGATTGTTTTAATTTTCCCCCCACTCTTTTCGTTTTCGTTTTATATTTGGAAACGGACTGGAAATTATTTTTCTTCTCACAATTCCAGAATATTTGTCCTAAAGCCGGACATTTTTTTCTTGTTCTGGTCAAGCACTTTATTGCAGTATTTGCATCGTATAAAGTAATTCGATAAGCTGTATGCTTCCGCATTGCTCGTAGTTTAATTCTAATTGTTGCAGACACTCTACACATACATCTAAAGACATTTTACTCAATTGTAATTGTTCTAGAATTTTGTTTTTATAGTCGATCTGAGAGATATTTTAAATGGACATAGGAACACCAGGAACAGTGTAGTCATTAATCAGGATTTATATTTTCTACTACATTTAGTTTTTGCAAATAAAATTTACTTCCTGTTACACTGAATTTCTATTTGTGCTTATGTAGACCTGGGGTAGAGTCTTTTACACTGAAGGAATGGCCACCAGGAAGAAAAGGTCGAGGAAAAATGGTCTGAAGCAAACCATCCATTCTTAAACTGATCTGAAACGATTTCAGATGATACACAAAGGTTTTCTGACATTTTCCAACCACCGTCTGCAATCCTTTAAAACTGAATTCTGGACTCGCATTTTTTTATAAAGAGTTTACTCGTCTGACTCCTAACAAAAATGTCCCTAAATGCTAAATTATTCATCCCTCGTAGCTACCCATTTACTAAGGCTCCCAGACCGAGGAAATTAGGCAACTCCCCCCTCACTTTCACGACGTACACGGGTGTAATATTCCTTATCTTGGATTGATTGAAAATAGTAGAATACATCAGTTTCCGTGTTTTATTTCTCCCTATGAAAGGCAACAAAGTCACTAAGATGCAAGGTTTACTGAATGAAAAAGAGAGGTTAAAAAAAGATCAGGAAGATGACGATGGAAATTGCATTTAAATTTTTATAGATCGTAGTTGACAGGTTTGGTTTGGTTTGGTTTGTTTAACGGCACATCAATTCCTTATAAGGTCATTTAATCTCGAATCTTGGTATATTTTTTTTTTACTTTAATATCTGTTGCTGGAAACTTTTACTATAAAAATGTATTTTTATACTTTAATAGTCTTTTGACCCCAGTTTGAAAGGTTTCCCTATTTGCCTATAGCTGGGACCCTAACAGGTGCTACCACCCGGGTCAGGGTAAACCTGGGAACAATATCAAATAAGAGGTGGTCCCACGCTCCTCGAAACTTCCTGATCAGAGACCTTGCTGCCGGATGTAGTTTATCGTCATAACCAGGACGCCAGCTAAGACCCACCACATAGACTGGGACGAATAATCGCCATTCCCTTTGTATTCCATTAGTAAGAAAGAAGTTCCACTCAAACAGCTTCTTCCCCAAGAATCACTAATTCTATGAACCTCTACAATTCAAAGAATCAATCATTATCTTTCTGACATATTCTCATGATCGGCACTTCTGTTGAGGACCGTGTCGGTGATGTTGTTGAATAGACGTTGAAGAACACATGTGGGTTCAGATTTTCCTGCTAGCCGACCCAACTACATGAGAAATGTTGGATTTTAATTAAGTCCAAAGAAGAAGGCAAAGAAAAAAAAAACACAAGACCGATAATATATGTATACAAATATATATATCAATAACAAGTTACATGGAAACAGTTACAAGGGACAAAGTGTGTGTGTGAATATTAAATATGTTCGTGTGTGTGTGTGTGTATTGTGCTTAGCGTGTTCCCAGCATTTGGGAAACGCTATCTCTGGTGAGCGTTCACATCTTCGAGGTAATAAAGCTGAAAGCCCCAGGAAAAAGAGAGATTTACCTCCAGGTGTCAGCCCAAAGGCCTGAGGGGAAAAAGAGAAAGAGGCGAAGGGTCAGCGACTATTTATAGCCAGGGAAGAGAGACCCCCTGGTGAAAGGGTTAACGAACTAAAGTAGGAGTTAACTCCGACATTTCTTTCCTCCTCCTCTTACGTTCATATAATAATCTTATTCATACTCCCGAGAGGATGCTTCCCTGGTCGCTACAATCTTAACCTCTTCAAGTCTAGGGCCAGCCGTTATATTTCCTACATATCCTCATAATATGCAATTCTTATATCCTCGTCTTACGTTCATACAACAACCTCATTGATACTCCTGAGAGGATGCTTCCCTTGTCGCTACAATCTTAACCTCTTCAAGTCTAGGGCCAGCCGTTATATTTCCTACATATCCTCATAATATGCAATTCTTATATCCTCGTCTTAAGTTCATACAACAACCTCATTGATACTCCCGAGAGGATGCTTCTCTTGTCGCTACAATCTTAATTTTTTTAAGTCTACCACATCCTCTTAAATTCATACTACAACCTCATTAAGTAACACTCTACTTTGAGTGACTTTTGAGCCTTGTTTTGCAAGATCAGTTAGTAAGAAAAACATAGGCTGGCTCGATACTCCCTATTGTAGACACCTGCTCAGAAACATTTGTGTTTCTTTAATATGCCCATAATTATGTTATTCTTTCATTTCTTGATAGATATGCGCAGTCAAGCTCTTCCTGTTTTGGAAAATGATGGAAAAATCCACATGTCCCAAAGTATGGCGATTGCCCGCTTTCTGGCTCGAGAATTTGGTAAGATTCGTTTTTGTTTTGTTTTGCATTTTGCATTTTTTTTGTTTTTTTTTCTTACGAAATTGTTAATTCATCTATATTAAATGTCTCTAACAAATGAAATTTAAATTGATAAAATGTGAAAAGAAACTAGAGCAACTAAACTGTGTTTTGTCAATGATTCCGTCACTTGGCCAATATTGATGGCCGCTTGTCTACTCTTGTCTATCGAGAGCGACAGGTACATTGAAAACTATAACATTACACTTCCATTTTGTCTTTATAGGCCTGACGCTCCGTCTTTCCAGTTCACTGTACGGACACACTCAAAAACTCTTTTTACACAGACGGTGTTGACACATATCCACATATATATACATACATATATATATATTTAATTAATTCATTGAGTCTGATAGAACCCTCTACAGAATGCAGAAAGCACTGGACGGCCGTTTCGTCCTATATTTGGGACTCATCAGCAGTGCGCATCCATTACCGAGAATTGAAACCCTGACAGTTAGGTTGTTAAGCTGACATCATACCAACTGGGCCTCGGAGACGGAGAGATTCCAAATCAGACTCAACAAAAGCTATATATATCGCTCATTATATATATATATATATATATATATATATATATA
>CAHIKZ030005342.1:1557500-1562500 GCA_903632075.3 Acanthosepion pharaonis
TAGGCAATTTTAGGCTATATATATATATATATATATATATATATATATATATATATATATATATATATATATATATATATATATATATTCATACATGGTTCATTAAATAATATAGACAAGTGTTGTCTATTTAGTTTATGTAAATTCTTTTCGTAACGTCTGATAAGCTTAATAACATTATCGTTGAACGAAGAAAGAAAATTACAATATTGATCCATATTTTTTAATCCAATCTAAGCTGAAATTGGATTAAAAAATATGGATTAATATACATATTATGAAATGGACTAAGTCCGACAATTATTTTAATATATTTTTTTGTTTATACGTTATATATTTTATAGAGAATATTGTCCGGTAAATATTGTTAATAGTGTTTATTATAAACAGACCATTAACTTAAACATCTGTATATATAAAAATAACGTATAAACAAAAATATATTAAAATAATTGTAGGGCTTAGTGTATTTCATAATATATGATGCCATTTGTTTACTTCGAGCTGATATGAGCATCCGAAAAAATTATGGGAAATTTGTAGTTTAAAAATAGTAATTTAACCTTGCTAACCAGACGCTTCCTCTGTAACTAAATAGTATAGCACGTCATGTTATATAACGGCTCCGTGTAGGATACACGTTCGATTCTTGTCAGCTGACACATTTTTTCTTTAAGATTTCTCGGACATTCATGCCGGTAAATTTTGTTAATACTGTTTTTATAAACAGAGCATTTACTTAAATATTTGTATTTATAAAATGACGTATAAAAAGATATATATATATATATATATATATATATATATATATATATATATATATTAGGTTTATGACTTTTTGTAAAATAATTGATTTCCTGTGTCATAATTCGAATAACCTTTGTTAAAAAATAATAAAGGGTTTAATTCATTTTTTCACGAAATTTCTATAATCGTATATAAGTAAAGTAGTATTATGACTTTCTGGAGCCTTCTAGAAGTTTAGTATGTTATGCCGTAGCAAGATATATGACAAAAGATGATGTATGTTTACCTGTATTTCAGGTTAAGCGACTCACAAAAGATTAAAAATAGAATTAAAAATATTATTAAATAAAAATAAAAAATTGAAAGGTTTATTTCAAATTTTTCTCGTGTGAAAAATAAAAATATTTTTAAGTTACAATAAAATTTGAACTTTACATGAATTTTATATGAATGCTACCTTATGAAATCTGAGTTGTAGTCAAGTCAGGTGTCTTGCAGCGACCCTGCTCATACACGTTTACTATATATATATATATATATATATATATATATATATTCATTGAATACAACAGACAAGGTGTTTTATTTATTTTTTTTATACAATTTCTCACGCGATCTAATAATTTTCAGATGATAAATTATATAAAAACTGTTCGAATTTTTTTTATCCGAGCGCTTTCGGCTATACATTTACCCATTTTCAAGGATTAAATATTTTAACTGTTAAATAAGAAATTGTGTGTTACATTTATGTTTTATAAAATATCTTCATTTTTCAAAACACGGTCAAGATGTTCTGTCCATGTTCATAGTAGATATTGTTAAGTGTTGTTTTGTTTTGTTTTGTTTTTTTATTAATTAGGCTTCCATTATTTTTAGCTTTTTTGCATGTAGATGATGATATTGAATTTGTTTTGTCAACAAATATGTTACGAATAGTGTCCGGTAGGTCTCCATGAATATTTAAATGAGATCTAATTGAGCTATGGTCAGAAAAAGGTGTAGAGTGAGTCTGCGTGTCAAACATGTTGTAGTGTGGCCTATATAATTATTTACGAATTTTTTGATCAGGAATATATATATATATATATATATATATATATATATATATATATATATATATGATAATTTTAAATGTACCCTTACTGAAATTTGATTTCAACTAATTTTTAAGTTAAATTTAATATTCCTTTTCTAGATATTTACAGTTCTTAAGAGTTACCGCCATATTGAAAATTACTAGTTTAAATGTTCCTCTCGTATTTTCTGTATTTTTAAAGCTTTGGTTTTATTCATTACTTTTAAAGAAACATTATATTCACCGGTTATATTACATAGCTGTATTTCCTTTCAATTCCAGGGCTGGGTGGCAAGACATCACTGGAAACGGCTCGAATTGATGAAATTGCCGATTGTTTCCAAGATATTTTTAACGACCTCGTGAAAATTAAATACGGCCCAGAAAATACAAAAGTGAGTATTTTTTTTTATTTAAACACTTTTGTCTGTTTTGTTATAAGGTAAATATATGCGACTGACATAAAAAAAAAAAAAATGAATGAAAATAACGATACTAAGAAATTCGGCCAACTTGAGACTAGTAAGTCTATTTTCAATGCATTTCTATATCTACTACCGTTAAAATCTGGTTAATCCGAAATAAAAATAACTCTCTTTTGTCCACTGTTTTCAAATTCGCGAGCCTATGCGAAAATTTATTTTGACCAATAGAAAAAGGAATTGGCTCCGAGTTGAAGAAATGACTAAGGCAAAGTTTAACGAGCCTATGTGAAAATTTATTTTGACTAATGGAAAAGGGAGCAGCTTACAAACTGAGAGCCGATGTGAAATCGCTTTTTGATATAAATAGGTAAAGAAAGTTGAATCAAGGCAGAGAGAGATAGAGAGAAAAAATGCAGAAAGAAGTAGGAGGCAGAAAGCCAGAGTTACACGCGTCTGAATAACGCCAGTTTCAAATTACACGCTGATACATAATCAGCCTCTAATGAGAGCAGGGCAATTTCAAAGAACTCTATTCATCTCCAAAGCTAAGTACCTTAAAATATATCTCGTCATTCATGTTGAATACGACCGTATAACTTTTATATGAAAAACGAACTCTCTCAAGTTGTTTTAAACATTTTGGAATATTACTTTGTGTCAGATGATTTAATATGAACATTTACTCTTCTTGAGAATTCATCGAAACTAAGAACTTTAAATATTTGATTCCTTTTCCCGAAACAAGCTACTGACAACTTCATATGTGTCAATTTGTAAATAAATTCCTTATCTTGTTTCGTGTGTTTCCTCGTCATTTTCCTTTAATACTTCAAAATAAGCATGATGAATTGGAAATAAAACGATCCCACCATTAAGATAAAAAGCAACAAAAATAAGATGAAAGAAAAACTAGCCAAAAAATTAATAATAAAGAAAAGGCTTCATTTAAGACATTCGGATGCCTTAAGATAATTATGTCTATTTTCCATGCATTTCTGTGTCGCGGATCTTCAAAATAAGCAACCCAGTTCGGAAATAAAAAACGACCTGAACGTTGTGATAAAAAGCAACAAAAATAAGATGAAAAAGAATAACGGTTTAGATGTGGCACAAAGCCGAAAGTATGGAACACCCAATGAGGATCGAACTCACTACTCAGTCGTAATTGATCTAGTAAGACAAGCTTTCTAACCATTACACCACATCGAGGAACCCTAAAATTAACGGTTAAAAATTAGTAATAATCGCAATTCTTTATATCAGAACTTCGGACAATTTAAGACTTTCACGTCTCTCGTAAAAGACTAACGCTAGCACCTTCCACGAGAAGGAAGTCTTGCCTGGAGAGATGGGTCTCTGGACCTGGACTTAGATATTTCAATTTGCGTATCAAAGCCGAAAAAGAAGAAAGTCGGATATCTTAAGATTATTGTATCTATTTAAAATGCATTTCTATTTTTACAACCAACTTAAGAAGATTACGTCTATTTGCGATATATTTCTCTTTCTCCGACCAAAGCAATAAATTTAAGATGAAAGAAAAACTAGTCTCGAATTAATTATAATGTGAATACTTCATCTAAAATATTCGGGCATCTAAAGACTATGACGTCTACTTAGAATGAATTTCGACTTCAACTATCGTTAAATAATCAGCATGGCTCGGAAATAAAAAATGACCTGAACGTTGCGATAAAAAGCAACAAAAATAAGATGAAATAAAACTAGACAAAAATTAATAATAATCAAAATGCTTCATCCAAGTAATTCATAGACTTTAGCACCCCAAACCTTTCTTTTATTTAGTGATTTACACTAACACAAAAAAGAAAAGGAAAGACAACGATATTTATATATTTAATTTTTAATATAATCCCGAAATTCTAAAGTGATTATAAATATTAATCAATAAGTAGCCTAATGATGATTTCTGTTATCATTTTACCCAAAGTAAGGCGATAAAGCTACTAAGACGCAAGGGGGCCACTGAGTGTGAAGTAGTATGAGAAAAATAAAATCATTATTAGGAAGAGAGAACAATAAAAAAAAAAAACAGGAATTACGAAATAATAATAAAACGATTGACACTGTTGTCCTCATCTTCGTTGCTATATTCAGACGTTTCGGCTGTTGGACGCTCCGGCCTTCTTCGGGTGATTGGAATTTCGAACTGAGCCTTTCATTTCATCCAACAGGGTAGATTGTTCTAGTTCCACGTGCCATGCCTCTTCTGGGTGTTTCAGTATCAGTATCTCCATTTTTTTTTGTCCACCTCAGCTGTAACTAGATATTTAACTCACAACTTCTCAAGGACAACGGCCCAGTGGATAAAAGCGTTGGTTGAATCCAGTGACTTGACACACAGTTCAATATTTATCTTTTATTCAAAAACAATTAACGGATATGACTTTTTTTACCCAAAAAAAGGTTAACAAATACAACAAGCACCTGAAGAAAGCCAGACGGTACAACGACTGAAACGTTGTAACAACTAAAATGGGAAAGAATTCAGTGGAATGGTAATTCCTCATCACAAATTCAATAAAAAACAGGATTTTCCCAGGATTTTTTTTTTGAATGGATTTAAACTTTAAATTTTTTAAAGTGAAAATTGTCCAATTTTTATATCTATTCTTTTACTTTTGTTATTGTTTTCTGATTAAAAAAGGGAAGAAATTGTGTGTAAAAATTTGCAGCTCTCTTTTTAGAAAACTCGTGACACGATCTTTGAGTTTCAAATAAACGGGTTG